>JAQGBD010000122.1:0-47100 GCA_034698165.1 Punctoribates punctum
AGAGAGAGAGAGAGAGAGAGAGAGAGAGAAAGACCTTATATTTGGGATTATTTTCCTTAATATTGATTTATAGCACAAAATAACAAAATTATTAAAATATTTTGTTTTATGACATCTTATACGAAGTATTTGTGATTTTGTGAAATATTTTCCTAATTTTGAATAAATTCAGTCATTGAATATAAAACACAATAAAAGGTTACCCAGAATATGATATTAATGTATTGGGTGTAACACAGGTTGCTTTTAGAGCTATGGATTTAATGGGCGAAACACCTCATTGTTAGCACACATTGAAAGAGAAATTCTCAGTTGAATTATATACTGTTTTGTTGATTACAAGGACTTTATGTAAACCAATGAAAAGAGGACCGAATTTCGGGCAATCAATTGATTTTCAGATCCATTTCCTTGAAGTTTCAATTGTTTGAAAATCAATCCAAAACACAAATTCGTCCCAAAATTATAGGCAATTATCGGATTAACTTTTTTTTTATTGATCACGACTTGTCTTCTCTCTAATTCACATCTGTTGTAATCAAAAGTGTTATGGTAATTCAGTGCATTTCTCTTTCAATGTTAATCCCGATCTTTCATCAGATAAGAGTCAATGATATCCTCGAATAACAAGCACTTTGTTGTGACTCCTCTCAGTTAAGCCCATAAACTATCAGAATTAGTAATAAAATTATTTTATTGTTTAAAAATGAAATGCTCTTTCACTAAATGATTCAGAGTATTACCAATATAATTACTACCTAGATGAGAGGGACTCAAAATAATTATCTTTTAAATAAAATAATTGGAATGCGTTCTATATTCTTGGTTAAAATTATTACCAATTTATGTCAATTACTTATATGTATATAAAGTAATAAATAATAATAATATATATTTCTTAACAAAGAGTTTGTTTTATAAGATTTTGATTTGAATTAAATATATTTTTTCTCAGAATTACAGAAATCTCATTAACAACACTTTGATTCCCAGAGTTTGGAAGAAAATCATAAAAAATGAAAATTAATTCATGAAATCTATTAAATGTTTGATTGATGTGATAGTTATCTAACCATTTATGACAGTTGTGGTCAATCTATAACGAGGCTCAGCCCTAAAGGGTCCGAATCTCAATCATAAATAACAATAAACTTTTTTGTTTGGCTTTTGATTTAATGGTTTAACACATATTTGGGCGAAAATTCATACTTTCGATCAAATTCTGATTTGCGGCTCATTTTTCCCATTCGTGTGTAGACTATATTCTTGCATAAAATCATGAAATGAAAAACATATGATTTGATGAAATATATAAATCAAACACAATTTGAGACCCAATTTCACTATTATTCGGAACACAATTATATACCAAAGGATTCATTTTCACAAAATTGTGTTTCAAATAATCAATTCTTGGGCTCAGAATCACTACTTTACTGACAATCCATATAATGAGACACACAATGGAGTCCATGACCTCAACAAAACAGAATAACTTCTTTGTATTATTGAAAACTGTTTTCAAAAGAGAGCTCAGAATAAGAGAAACCACTGTTTTATTGCTCTCAACATTCAAATTATGGTAAAACAGATTTCCCTGAAATGAAAATTATAATCCAACAGATATTGACGAGTCTCTGACATTAAGTAGCAAGGAAGCTTTCAATTAACACCAAATTCAAAAGGACAGGTACCATTTAGAATAGGAGTGGGTCCATCAGTCTATTGTATTTGTGTCAGCGATGGGGAGCTCAGGTCAGGTGTCAATTATAATCATATTCAATAACTTGGATTAATCTGTGATTTCTAAGAAAGGTAGCAATAAATGTGAAAATTTGCATCAATTTAATAATCAATGCTTAAATTGAAGTCAATCTTGGTCAATGTTTAATCTAAAAATAAAATAAAATGACATTTCATCAATAATTTATAATATTAATATGATATTAATGTTTTTAACTTGGTGGGTCAGCATGTTTTTGCTTTTCTTATCTAAGCATTTGTTTTACTTTCATATTATTGAAATACGAGTCAGGGGCTCATATTAACTTGCAAATGCTACAGGTTAAATTGATTCAATATGACAAAGGGACAAAGATCATCAGCTATGGTCGATTCCCCTGCTATGGTGGGTGCTATCATAGATGTCCACACGGGTGCCATATGTTTGGGTTCTGTTGGCATCCATTGTATTCAATGTGCCTTTGCTAATGATCAAGATCAATGATCAAGAAAAGAGCAACAGTTTGTTTGACTATCTATTTTAATTTGAATTGATAATTTTGATATTTTTTCCTTATTCAATATTTCATTCAATAGGATATTTGCTTTATCAATTATTTACCTTGATCAATCCAGTTTATTTTTGATAAATATATTCTCAGAAATAAATTTAAAAAGCTCAAATACTTTTGATCTAGCTATTATCATAAGCATTATTGTGAGCTTGCCAGCTCACAAACAGTTTTCAACTAAAAATGAACTAGAAAACTATATTTGAATGTGAAAAATGATCCTGGTCATCACTAATTCACTAATTATTTGATAGATTCACTGACATTTCAACTTAAGAATCGAGTAAATCATTCGCACGTTTAGTCCCAATAATGAAAGTAATTTTTGCGTACATTTGAGTCCTCACTAAATATATTCAATAATATTCGTGAGAAACAAATTCACAAAATTGTAATTCAATGTAAATTAGTTTGGATTAAACGCAAACCGCTATAAACTTGACTATAGTTTAAAAGTTTAAATAAGCACCATGCTCATTTGCCGCTCATGAGCTTTATTTCTTGTTGATGGCAGTCATTCGTGAGTTTTATTTTATTTTCGTTCAAATTAAAAGTCTTTTGCCTTAAACTTGAAATTTAAATCATTTGTAATACTTTGCAAACATTATTATCTCTTTTGAAACCTAAAAATATTAAAATTTACTTTTAATCTAAGCTATAATTTCCATATTATCTTAACTTCACGATAGAGGGACAGCCAAGGGGTAGGAAATCCGGTCCCAATTGTAAACTAACTGCAAAATAATTGAAGTCATTTTGAATTTACATTTTAGATAAAATTATTTTTAGACTATAAACGAGTTAAAAGTTATCTTGATGCTCACTCCCGTCAGACAGAGAGACAACTTTACCTTGAAGCCAGACTGATCTTGGTTATACAAACAGTTTATTATTGACGTTAAACTCATGACTGAGTTTACAATTTGATTGATTAGCGAAAGAAAACTGCATTTTATGGTTAATCCGTGCGATTAGTCTGTTGTCAAAAAAAGTATATTTAAATGAATATATGAATCAGTTTTTGGTTAAACCAATAATTAAATTGCGATTTATTTGTTTAGTAACTCAAATAAGTGCTTCAAATTTCTCAATGTCTCTAATATTTGTTTATTAAATAACTTGATTTTTATTCAATTTGTTTCAATGAAATACTTTTTTAAACTTTGAGATCCATTTGATTGTTGTCTTATATGAGAAATGTTTTATTAAAATTCAATTTATTTCAAAATTCATTTGAGTTTTACTCCAAATTCAATACAAATATCAATCATTACTTAAAAGCTATTCAGAAATGAGAAATGATTTATTGGTCGAAGAATTTTAGGCAAATGACTGACATTTTTGTCAATAATAGCCTCCAAAAGAGGGGAGAGTTCGCTATTTTTTATTGAAAATTATTTTTTTTAGACCGAATCAAAAGAAATTGTATTTCGCTTATGACTCGACCCTTGACTTCAATGAACTTAAAATCTGATGAAATACTTTTCATATGTTTATTGAACTCAATTCGTATAAAAAAATTTATAAACATTTTCTTCTAAAAGTGATGAAAAAATATTGAAATTAAACTTATTTATAAACTAAAACGTTTTTGTTTTGTTTTTTATTTATTTGATATGAAAAACGCTCGGTCAGTGTTCAAGGTTAAATTGATAAATTGAAGTGAGTTTTTTCGAGAATTCAATGGATTTTCCAGACTTTTCGCACTTTATTTGATTGATAGAAGAATTTTAATGAAATTTACGTCAAAAATAGCAAAAAATCACACATTTATTTCCAGACTGAGACAGGTCTTCGAGACTCTGGTCTAATGTTAGCTAACATTCAGAGATAACAAAAATTAATTCATTTTTAAAAGTTTTATTGCGATATAATCTATGTTTTCAGTCAATATACAATCTTGGTAATACTGGCAATTAAGGTAAAAATAAAAACAAAGCAATTCATCCCATTCCGGGCGCGACCGGAATGAGGGGCATCCAGTCGGTGAAAATCTGTGGAAATCTAATGCCTGGATCAACTGGGATAATAATCCATCCATTAAGTTGGCTAAATGTGAGGGCACCCGACTCTAATGGCAACAGCACTGCCGGCAAAAAGGGACAGCACTCGCATGACTGGCAATAAATATTCAATAAAAATAACACTAAAAATACAAAATTATTAAACATTTCTTTTGCAAAGATTTTGATGAATGACTCAAATTATTTGTAGTTTTTTGTACTGAAGACTCAAATTATAAACATTTCCTCTGAATAGAAGGCCTACAAAAATACCATTCAATTTGATCCGGGTTTTAGTTAACCATTCATTCAGTCATTTCCCATAATTAAGGACTTAAGGAAAGCCTCTTTCAAATCAACAAAAGGCCATAAAATCCGGATATACGATGAAATCAATATAAAAATTTCCAGGATACTATTATAGAAAACTATAATAGAATAATTTTTAAATGATCCAACAACTTTTATAGAAAACAAAATCCAGTTTTGGAACTTGGACGATAAATTGGTGATAAATTTACACTGTGATAATCTAATCTAGATTAGTTGTTACAAATTTAAAACACATTTATTTAATGGGAAGCCTTTTTTGATCAGTTGTCCGGAAGTTTTTTTCTTTGTGTCTTAATTATCAATAAATTCCGATCGATCTATAATTTGTGAATTAATGTCCGATTTTATCTGAAAATTAATTTTATTATTATTTTCTCCAATTGATAGCAATCTATAAAACAATTTCGATATTCCTTTTCATTCAGTAGTTTATTGAAAACAATTGAAGAAAAGATTTAAATATATTTTTATTATCAACGAAAGTGATTTAGACTCAGATTCTAGTGATTTGTTCACTAATTTTATTGTTTTCGATAAAATTTATCCCAAAATAAGGTTAATTTGCTTTTGAAAGTTCAGAAACTCTGATATAAATTGAAAAATATCCAGAATTTTGCCGAGAATTCAATCCCAAGGAATTGATTGACAGGAAAAGTGTTTTGGAAAAAATGTTTTAAATTTTTAATCAATTGACTCCGATCATTATAACCAGATTAGTATAATTTAAAATTAATTGTCAATAATAAGAATAATTAAAAAGAAAAACAATTGTCTTAATTGAAAAAAGTTTCAAAGAAATTGTTTAATTACTCCAATTCAGTCATTAAGTGTTTTGTCAATCAATGAATTGCAAGAATATGTGAACTAATTATTGGTTCACTTTTTCGAGTGGGAGTCAGGACTGGATTTTTCAAACAAGAAATCAATAATAGGTTTCGACGGCTTTTGTCATCGGATTGGGGCTAAACCCGAATCAGTTTTCTGGGTTCACATCTTTGGCTAATCCCTGTGTTGTGACCAAAATTATGCTCAAAAATATAGGAATAGTCAATATGTAAGTCAACAACAAATTCAAAAATTGATGAATGATTTAGTGTTTGCCAAAGGGGAGGACTGTAGGGGACGGCTGTAGACCAAACACTATTAAATATCTATTATGATTAGCGTTTGAAGCTTGGTCAAATGTAAATTCTTTTAATTACTTCCTCTCAATACAGATGTAAAACTTGATGATGAAAAATAGAAGGTTTACCATAATCATTTTTTGCGCCCACCCTATTACATTATGTATAATTTGGTTGAAAAAATGACAGACCTCATTTCAGAAGCAAAATACCTTGAATATCAGCGACAGTGATCTAATCACTTGAAATTAGGATGAATTGGAAGGCAATATCGTGCTCTTAATGGTAGTGTTTCGAAATGAGCTAGCCAAAATACACATCTTATCTCAAATCGAACTATAATTTGATTGATTGAATCAGAATTTGCATAAAAATGTACCAATCACAATTAATTTTATTTTTAATCGAATCAAACAAATAAATCTAAATTGCCCAGAGTATAATTGGCAATCTCTAATTACTTAATTGGTTGTATCTAGGCAGGGTCAAAAATGAAACACTGGATATACTTTCTCTCTATAATTAACTTTGAAATAATAGTTACAATTAATTGACAAATATTTAATTGAAATCGGAATCAAACACTCTATTCTGTGCTTATTCTGTCCTAAAACTGTGATTCACTCAAAACAAATATACGTTTGATATGTAAGTCATTTCATTATTTGTGTGAAATAATTACGGATTTAATTACAGACGAAAAAAAGATTAAAACAAGAGTTGAAAATAATTATAATATTTGAGACAATAATCTAATTATTTTCGACGATTATCTTGGGATCAATCAATTGAAAGACAAGAAAATGAAAGCATTTTTCTCGGCTCTGATTTTAATGAAAACATTCTTTAAGACAGTGTTTGAGTCAATGGAGTCACTGTTTCGGAGTGAATGGCAGTAATCAAATGCAAATTAAGTTTTATTATTAGGACTGACATTAGACACAGTTTTCTGTTGCTATTTGAATGTCAAACGAATCGGACAATAGCTCGGAGTGTAAGTGAACTTCAAATTAATCAAAAGGAATAAGAGTTTAATTATATTTTCATGTCTTGTGGTCTGAAAACTAAGTTATCAAAAGTCGTGACAACTGTTTGTCTACAGAAACGTTGGAAAACATGGTTTGAAAGACAACACTATTTGCAGTCTTATTAATAATAATAATATAAGTTATCATAAGTTTAATTGTCAGACAGAAAACAAAATCAAGTGTTGGTGAGAATGCCTAACCAACACCAATTCACCTAGATTATTAATCAACAATACAATAACCATAAATATAAGTGATGTTCAAGTTAGAAATCTCAAGAAGTAATTACCTGGGATAGTTTTCATTTAAATTATAATTTCTTGAATAAACCTTGGTCATCATAATAAATAATTAAGAGATCAGCTTGCTTTTTTTTTGTTTTTTCCTAGTTATTTCAAATTTGAGCTAATAGACCAAGTCTTGGGTCTCATGAGAAATATAAACCAAAAGGCTGTTAAACTCACCCATTATAGCGACAAACGTTGTATTCGTCGAACAATTAATTTAAAACCAAATTAAATGAACAAAAAGTCAATTGAAATCAGTTTAGAGTTCATTCGATAGCTATTAGACTGAAATCTAAATAAATTGAATAGAAATTAATGAAAACAGAAGTCTATAACGAATTGAATTTCACCAGCAATTAGTCCCACAGAAGAAAAAACTATTCGGAATCAAATTGTTTTCTTCAATGAATAGACTCTGAGCTAAAAAATCTTCAAAAAATCTATTAAGTTAAGCAAAAAACAGCAAAACGTGACCTTAAATTGCATGAACAGAATTTTGATCACCGTTTTCAAAATCATAAGCTCTGACCGCAGACTAAATTAATTCGGAATCTATTATATTCTTGGCTTTGAATGCATGAAAACACATAACAATTCAACTGATGTTTAATTGAAACCTAAAGTCAATAAAAAAACTATTTAATTGAGTAAATAACTGACACTTCAAATGATAATTAGCGATTGAGCTCGGTCATTCGGTCACATAATTCATATGATATTCAATTAGATTTAATTCAATTTATTTCAATAAAAAAAATAACATACAATTCGTCTAATTGTTTGGTTCTTTCAATTTTATGATTGACTGACACTTACTTTGATTTTTTGAACGGAATTTCAAACTTCAATCAAACAATTTCTTCCGACTCTCTCTCTCTCTCTCTCTCTCTCTCTCTCTCTCTCTCTCTCTCTCTCGCCATTTGTAAACCAAGAAGTGTTTCACTTTTAACTAATGATAAGATTCTCCAAATCTTTGAACAAATCAGACAATAAGTCATTAGTGGAGACGAAAAAATGTAAATTATATTTAAATAATGAGAGAAAATCATTAGATTTACAACAAATGACTGAAATAAAAATCCATTTATTTCTCCATAAAATTCATTTAAAACATAAATTTGGAACAAATTATTAGTCCATCGAAATGAGTGCTTACTTTCAGAGGAGAATCCAATTCATTATAAAACATGAGATAGTTTTCAAAAACTTGTTATTATTTCAAACTTTTTCTTATGATTTCAGTATTATTACTATTTTTTGAGATGATATCACTTATTATTATAGTTATATATTCCGGTCGTAACTCTTCTGATATCAAATTTGTATTTAATTTCAAACAATAAGTGTTTTCACTTTCAAAGAGATTCAGAGATTTTCAACAAAAATCGTTTTTAACAAAACTTTTGTATTAAATCAGAAATCAATCTGAAAATAGTCTTCAATCAGATGATAATCACTTGGATTTCATTTGTATTACAGACGAACTCAATTCAAATAAGTATTTAATCGCATTTTTTGACTCTTTTTTAATTGATTAACAAAACGATAAAACTATTGGAAAGATTGAGAAAAAAATTAGTTCTCATATTTCGTTAAACAAAAACTATACGGAAAAGAAATTTCGGGCGAAATATAATTTATGTGAAATACAAATAAAACTGAAATATTATTTGCAGTCGTTTTCCGCAGACATGACTCCATTCTGACCAACAGTTGATTACACAGTAAAACACATTAAGCCTTTTGTAAACAAAATTAGTTATGATTTTAATAATCGATTTGTTAGAGATATTAGAGTAAAGTCTTTTTCTTTTGTCTGAGGACTCACTTATGCGTTACTAATCAGTTGTGAGAAATTTGTCGCCAAATCTAATAATGATTTTTTGTATGATCTGAGAAAGTTTGAAACAAATCCTTAAATCCACGACTAATTGGAGTTTGAATTTCAATCACTTTTCTGTAGTAATTAGTCGTCTCTTGTCTCTGATTTTTCTAACAAACTGTAGACTTAAGTAAGCACTTGATTGAAACAAGCAAGCTAATCTACATAATCAATATAATTGACCATGCCTTTTTAATTAGGCCTGTTAAAAATATTGACCTGCTATTCAAATTCAAATCTAGATTATTTTAAATTATAGTCTTCTCACTGAACTTTCTCCAATTTATAACCTATACAATTGAGTGGTGAAACACCTTGCTAATTATGAAAGTGTCACATTTGTCATAATTTTCCCATAAATATAATTAATGTGAATTTGAATTCTTGATTATTTAGTTTTAAAAACGGGATAATCATTATTCCAATCGATAACTCGTTTTTCATAAACTATTGTTTTATTCAAATGATTAATAAATAGGAAGCGAATCGAGAAATAACTTGAATTTCAAATGTTTTTTTCAAATTTATTTTTTCCCAATTTGTGTCAAAAATGAAACTTAAGTGAAGTCTAACAAAGAGTTTATTAAATAATTGATTAATTATCCGAATAAATAACGACTCATAAGAATTGATGTCTGGTTTACGTCAGTCATTGATTTCTAGCAGAAAATTATCGCTTAATTTATTAATATTACAAACAATTCGTGATTTCATTCTGTGCTTAACATATACTAAATAATCTATTAAATTCGAAAACTTTTAATATTAAACCTATTAAGGTCATTCTCCACTAAACATTGTGCCGTTGAATTAGCGATCATCTTCATGAAGATGAACGAGGCAAATTGTTTATTAGAGGAACGTATGCCACAGAATTCATAATCAATCGATTGTAACACTTTTGGATGTCGATGACCAGGATGTTCGACGCTCTGTTAAATAGCCTAAAATGGAGAACTTGGTCATTTGTTCGGAATTTGATCCATTTGTGAGATTTTCATTCGTAGATATATCAGAGATAAAAGTTTTATTTCCATATAGTATTTGATTAGATCAAGTCGTTTAAGGGGAGAGCCCTCCGGCGGTCCATGTTTTTGATCCATACTTGATATTCAAAAAATCCAAGTTCAACAAGAGTTCCACTTATTGAACAATTTGTGAATGTCGTGCATCTTAAGACCATTAAAGTGACATTGGTCACTCAATAAAAGGAGTCTTTGTCTTGTTTTTAGCCAGCTCACCTCCAAATAAGGATTACTTGCAATCGAAACTAAGCCGAGACAAAGGGTGTGCTCCCAATCGATCACCAAATGATAGAAATGGAGCCAAACCTCAGACAATAAACACTGTCATTGATCTGATCGATACAATAGAAAAAGAAAGTCAATTAAAAAACTCAAAACTAAATACCATTTGAGAAATAATTGAATTTTTTCAATGCTTTTGTTTGGATTTCACTTCACTTAAAAAGTCAATGAAATTCATGAAAACAATACTCGAAAATAAATTATAGTTTTAGTGAAAATGAAAACTCATTTTTTGCTAAACGATATGTAATTTCGATTTCTTTTTGAGTGATTGACTCAAATCTGAGCAGAAATTAATATATATTTCTGTTGTGTTTATCAAAACCTAATGGAAATTATAGACTAATATCTTTCTCGAGGATTGTATTAATGGGAATTACCATTGAATTAGAGATAGGATCTGAAGATAATTAATTCTAAGTCAGGCTATTAGAGGACAGGCTATTAAAGGACAGATATTTTGTGGTTTTATTAATTGAATTCACGATTTGTTAGAAAATTTTGTTTAATAAAAAAAACATTTTCAAGTATTTGCAGTGCAGTTGTATTGCAATTAAAATAGGTATTAGCAAGGGCAGACCGATGATCATACAATTACAATGATTGGATAAAATTAGCTTGGATTTTTTTCAGAAAAAACTGATTTAATGGCTTAAAAGCTGTTTTAATGGAAATCCTTTTTACTGAGACTTAAGGGATAAGACTTTAAGTAACTCTAAAAAACTTATATAACTTTTTTATCAGTTCTCAGACTCAGAGTATTTACCAAACATTTAATTTATTGCATTTAATCGCGACTCAAACCAAGAACTCTTTTGACGAAATCTGAATTAATTTCTCGTTAAATCAAAACTATGGATTTAACCTTGGCAACATTTTTGTTTGTCCAGATGAATGAAAGTGAGAAATTGGTCGGTATTGCCCCATACTGTTGGGAGGACCTTGTATGTCCAATATTGGCTTTGGTTAGGTATGCAAATAAGAAAACTTTTGAACCAATTTTCACAGAACTAATCGTTCAAATTGTGAAAGATATTTGAGATACTTTATGTGAGACCAAGAGTAAGGCCATTCGCTGAACAGAAATAAATTATTTTCAAAAATCCAATTCAAGCGAATAAAAAAGTGATATTAATCTGAATAATGAAGTATTGAATATAAATTGAAGAAAAAAAAATTCGTTGGCATTCAGAAAGTGTTACTAAAGACTAGATTTGAATTAAAACTACACTGAAATCGCAATTTCTCTCTACAGAGGACTAATTGACACTACATTTCGTTGATTGAAAATATATCCCAACCTTTCATAAGTCAGGAGTCCTTCAAATGTCGTCTAAAGTAATGATAGCTTTTATTCTGAAACAAAACTTTGCGAATAATTAATGTTTTCTCAAAAATCAGATTTCAATTACAGTTAAATTCTTTCATTGAATCGCAATCAATGTTTTGTCGAAATAATAGCTCAGAGATTGAGATAACGTTTCTTCCAATTATTTATTAAATAATATCCCATTTTTGGGGAATGTATTCATCCGTCGAAGTCTTCAACGTTAGTCTTCACCGCAAACTGTCTTATCTCATGTCCTCGGGTTAGGTCTGGCCTTAAAAAATGGAAATCAAATTTTGTCGCCATTAATAAGATTATTAAAAATCGATAAAATATTTCTTAAGATTTGATTCCAATAATTAAAAAAGAATTTCTTTTAGAAAAATATTTGAGAATCAGAAAAAAGAAGACAAAAATCTGAGGAAAGTTTTCCACAAAATCAGACAATTTTTTAATCCCTGAAACAAAAAAAAGCGATTTGAAGTTAAGTCAGTTCAGAGAAAAATAGACAAAAACACAGCAAAGGATAGGAATTCAGAACAGTTTTTATTACTCGAAAGTTGTTTTCACTGATGAGACCTGAGTTGACACGAATTATGTAACTGATTGCACAGGTTTATAGTTCTCAAACTCATCCATGTCCTCTGATCATATCTCTCTCACTCAATCATCTGTTTACACATTTGGCTCAGATCTGAGGCCGAGATATATGACTAAAATCTAAATAAAAAGAAAATTTCTTGGATTTCAACCAATAGTTCCCCGATTTTTAGTGATATTTAAATATATAATTCATAATAAAACGAATAATAAAATGGAAATTCGTGTTAGAAATCAGTTATTATTTTTTCACAATTCAAGTGTCAAACAACTGAAAAGAGTAATAAATTTTGGGCACAAATTCTTGGAGAAAATTCATAAAATCAAATGAAAAACAAGAAAAACGACAACATTTTTGAATAGATTAATATTCAGTTAATCGTCAGTTAAAGAAATAATTTTTAATAAATTAAAAAACAATTAATAAAAGAATTTTAGAAATTGTTTCCCCAATTCTGTGCTAAATATGAGCCAAAAATTATTGAATTGAAAAAATTAAAATCAATTTAAACTTTCATTTAAAAAAATTCAATAAGAATGCCATAAAATATCAATAAACTTGTTCTTTTAAATTCGCAATTCTTTAAAAGTTAATGAAAATAACGTTAACCATAAATTTTAACTGTTTTTATCTTGTTTATTTTTATCAAAATATTCCCACCTTTATAAAATAACAGATTTTAAACCGAACAAGAAAAACATTAGGCGATAAGACAATATTGCCTTGCTCAATTGATTTACAATTGCAATTGTTTATTATCTTTTAAACCAAAAGAGTTCAGAACTCAAGAAACTTGAGAACAAATCTAAACAATGAATGATTTGCACCAATTAATTATCAATACTTCCAAAACATAACTATCCAGAAAGGGTTCGTTCATTTATCGATATAAATAAGTTTGACCCAGGTTAAGCATACTAGACTCCTGAAACTATATGCTAGTTCCTATGGCATAGCAACAAATATTTATGATAAAGCTTTTGTCAAACCAATAGAATACAGTCTATCCTCGTTGAAAGCAAACCTTCAATGCTAAGAATTGCCTTGCTAACAAGAACTTTTGTTCTTAACCTGTTCCTTTGACAATGTACAGTGCAATATTCATTGGACTAGTCCGTCGACAGACCTTAATTTCCTTGTTAAACGAAGATTGATCTTATCGGGGTTTCTCCGACGAGTATGGGCTGTACTGAATTTTCTTTGTGTGAGTACTCTCTCTGAATATTTAATTTTATAATAATTGTTATGATTTACCAAATTATGAACAGAATAATGGATTAATTGAATTCGCATTAAATAGATTCCATTCTGGGAATTGTTGTCTCCAACTTTTGTTCTTGTTCAATTAGTCTTTTAAAAATAGACATATTGTCTACAAAACTTTAAATAGAAAGTCTTTTTCATTTACCTTACAGTTTTGTTGAGCAAGTACATTTTGCCCTAATTTAAATAATAATATCACTTCTAATACAATGAACAATAAATTGCAAGAAATGATATTATTTTTCGTTTTGAAACAGGGTGAGTCTTTGGTTTATCAAAATTATACTCTATTGTCTCGATATATCTTCTAATATTTATGTGAGCATGGCAAAATAAGCGGTACAGTAACTGTTGAACCAGAGATATACCGAAATCAAGATCGAGACAATAAAAAGCAAATTTATGCACTCCTGTGAAGGGAAGGGGTCGACTCTACCTCAAAACACGTAATTATTAAAAGATTATTATTGACTGAGCAAGATAATTTTGACAATTTGGCAAATGGATCCTGGTGATCTCAGAAATTGTCTCTTAATTGTGTGTATAATATAGTTGTCTGATTTATATGATTGGGTGTTTCCAAAGGGGTGTGAATAAGTGGAAAACCTAACAAGTACAAGTTTGAGCAAATATTTGATTGAAAAAAAAAACAAATAGTTGAATGATAAATTTACTTTTCTAATTGATAAGTTTCATGCAATGATTTAATTAAACGTTTTTAACATTTTTATTTTCAACTAATCAAGATTACTTAAAATAATAATCATTATTATTTGTGAATAACTTGATTCTGAGAAAGATAACCAATAAACTAATGCCTGAAATGATCGGGTAATTCAATTGGAATATAATCCGGACAAAAATTAATTGATTTCTTCAGACAAAGTGTTAATTATCTAATATTGTAATTACTTTTCGTGTATTTCATTGAAAAATATTGTTTAATGAAAAACATAACTAAAAATATGTTTTGTTTTTATTGTTTGGGTTTTAAAATAATGTATTAAAACATTAAATAATTCAAAGAACACGAAATCTATTTAACATATTTTAATGAACAGAGAATAGGATCCAAAACAATATCCATATATTGCAAGCGATTCACTCAAATGTGTTTTTAATAATTTTAAACCAGATATAAGCCAAGTGGGTGTCTATACAATGCCAGGGATGGGCACCAACTGTTGTTTGCATTTAAGCAATTTTTCCAATTAGTGATCAAGGATTTCTCTGATTTAAATTCTGTCCAAGTACAGAATCAAATTCTTAACAGAAAGAGCGTTTTTACCATGTTCAGGTTGCGTGATTTTCGACTTAAAACTACCTTGAATCTAATTCATGCTTGCTTAAAACTGATTGAGAACATGGGATTCTGTGCGCATCCCTGATATTTTGGATATCCATAACTCATATTCGAGTGAACATCCCTTTTATGAGAAAGAGCTGAAACCAATAAACTTGAAACATTGAATAATGAAGTTTTTTCCCTCGATTTTAAACATTTCTTTATTATCCAGTTATTTATTGTTCTGAATAATATTTGCGAACAGAAAAATGCATTTTTCGTTTTGCACGAAATTAATCACTTCTTACAGTTCTTACAGTTGGCTCAGAATAATAATCACTTCCCTTAACAGTAATCAATTGAAATGTGATTTTGAATCTGAATCTAAAGAAAGGCCTTTCATTTGAATACTTAATTTACTTTAGTTTTGATTTTTCTTAATTAAAGTGGAATTAAAAGAAATAATTATTTGAAATATAATAACATTTTTTCATTTTCTCAGATATTTATTGAAATTATTATTTAAAATGATTTCTATATTATTAATGAATACGTCAATGATTTCTGGGAGACATGAATGCAGTCTTTTTCACATAATTTTCCATTTGATTGGTCTCTCATTTACTGCATTTCAATCGTTTTCTTGTTTCGAGTCAAGAGTTAGTCCCTTCCCTTGGAAGGCAACCACACCTAACAGAGTAACTCAAAGAACCGATATCTAAGTCAAGGTTATGAATGACTGCCAAACACCTAATACTTATTCAAAGCAAAAACCTAATGATCTGCCGATGAGAGCGAACAGAGTAACGGATCGATTAATACAGAGACACCACTTAGAACACCACCAAATCTCCAGGTGTCCGACTAAAGCTTTTTTTGTCCCGGCTACAATTGCTCCAATTTTTGCACTCATTCTTCTGAAAACTGCAGGTTTTTTATAAAGTGCTTTCAAATAGACTTTTGAGAAAAAATTGAGAAGAATTTGAGGCAAACCTAAAGTAATGATAAATAATTGTACTTAAAGTCTGAGATCTGAACAAATACTCCAATTATTTGACAGAAGTTCTGACAATTTTCTAAGGATTTGCTGTCAAAACATTTTTTTGTTTATCCCAGTGAAAGGAAGTTTCAAACTTCGTGATAAATCAGTGTTTCCCACAACAAAAACTATCCCTGATTACAGGTGAATGTGATTCAGTGCAACACTTAATAATGTGTAACACAAAACACAATTTAATGTCACTTTCATTGGGTTTTTGAATTGTGTTTCCAAACAGTGGTTCCCAAACACAGAATAGGATTTAATAGACTTTCACTGATTTTGATTTTTTTAATACAATCATTGGTTGACTTCCAATCAATCAAACATAAAGAGAGTCACAGCTCAGGCATTATGTCAGGTGTGTATTGAGGCCAAACAGGACTGGCAGAGCTGGAAAAAATCGGAATTCCTTGCAAGGACGCACTGGATTTGAAAGAGCAATTTAGAATTCTGGTATAACCAAGGTTGTTCAGATCTGGGCGAACGTTTTGGTCAAATACCACCCAATCAAAGCACTCACTGTTGTTAACGAGTGAATAATTAATGATTTTTTTCCTATTTTTGGATCATTGGAATGACGGGGGGAAAGGGTGATAAATGTGAGGAAATTCCTAAAATTTGAGATAGATGAGTTGTTCTTAATTTGCATCTAGTTAACATTATCTGTGAAATTGGTCACTAATAGATCGGGCAAAATAAGTGAAGTACTAATACTCTGTGTATTTTTGCTCTTTTATTATTCATTCGATACAATTCCCTTGTTATCAAAATCACGAACAGAACAGTAAGATAGAGAGCACAAGAAAATTGTGGAAACACCCAAAACATGGAACAGACGAAAGCAGTCCAATAAAGAGAATAATGAATTTAAAAATTATATATCCTTCGGGAAAAAGAGAGCGTTTCTTCTCTGCACACATACAACAGGTATGTGCTCTCTCTCTCTCTCTCTCTCTCTCTCTCTCTCTCTCTCTCTCTCTCTCTCTCTCTCTCTCTCTCTCTCGCATAACTGTTTTTATTCATTTTTAAAGCCAACGCCAATCCGCGCACTTATTCATTGAACAAATGAAGTAAAAAAATTCTGAACACAATAGCGAAGTACTGTTCACTTGAGTGGTATTAGTCTAGTTTTCGCCGATAAGTCAGTCCTGAAGACAATAACGATAGTATTGAAAATCAAAAGTAGTTTTTATTTCGCTCTCCGATCTCTGATCTCGAAATCTGTTTTCGACTTCATTTACATTCAATTTTCAATGACTTAATTCATATTTGATTTCGTATTCATATTCAACATCGATAGCAACCAATACTCTGTTGTCGTTAAGTAATAATTCTTTTCTTTTCTAATAAGAAATTTTCTTTAACTACATTTCGCTTTTGTTTTACTCTTAATTATCTTTTTATACGTTTAGTCTCGAAAACCAATTGAAAGCCTTTTTCCATAATATTCGCGAAATATTTTTCACATTATTTTAGTGAAAATAATTTCTGTTTTAATGTTAGTTAAGTTTTCGTAATACCTGTCGTTAAGAAAGAGTTATCTCTAATCTGATCCGTGAATACTTTCACCTCAAGAGTCTCGAAGACGAGCCAATGATTAAAACTCTTTTCATTTAATTCTTTTTCTTTAAAAAAGTTTTTTTTAAATCGTTTTTATTGAGAAATCAAAATCACTTTCGACTAATCGATTCGCGTCTGACTTTCCTGTCCTCCATTTGAATATAACTCCGCTCTGAGGGGACGTGTCTTACATACGTCTAGGAGTGAGTGTCTTATCGCAAATGAAATTGAATTTTCTCTTAATATCGAGAAAATAATTTCTAGAGTTTAGTCGTTTTGTGTTTATCACACATTTTTCATAATTCACTCTTTCATTGACTGACTTTCAATCACTCCATTGGAGTGTAACTAAAGTTTTGTTGTGTTGTCTCTTATGTTGTGTTCGCATAGTTTGTCACTAATTTGTTGTTAAAGTCGAATAAGTTTTTAATTTTTTTGTGAATTGTTTTCGTCAATTAAGGACTGATTTGCGACAAAAGAGCCGAACAGAGAATTATCGCCTGTTTTATGAACTATCGCTTTGATTGTATTCTCGTAAATAATAATAAATAATTGGTTTCCGTTTCTCTAGTTTTGTTTGGGAACTGGTATTCCAACGCACTGTCACTTCATTCATACACTCATCGACTCCTCTTCTCTAACAAAGTTGTCAAAAGTTTTCACTCAAAACACTTTTTAAAGAAGAAAAAAAATTGTTATTTTGTTTTATTTTATTCATTGTCTGTATTTGAGTTAATAATAATTTTGATGTCAATGTGTTTCTGACTCTCAAACTAATCGTCATTTTTGGTGAATAACTCTTTTTTTCATTGAATCCAATGCTTTAATGAAAGTACTGCTCAAACATCTCTTCGGCCATAAGTCATATAATTACGAAGTTTTCGGACATTTTATGGACAAAATCGACGGATAATCAAAAAGTTTTAATTAAAATTCTCTGAAAAATGCCTATAATTACGAGAAATTTATTCCCACGTCGGCCCCCATCCAATAAATGCAACGGACCATCTGTTCTCCAATTGGCTCAAGATAAAAAAGATAACAGTAAACGTTCGAAAGTATCGAAGAAGACAACCTTGCAAAAGAGTGATTCGTCTGTGATATTAGACCAGAGTTTAGCCATCGATCAGATTCCGAACACGAATAAGGCCGAAGCTATCGTCAAGTACCTGGATAATAGTGATATTAATCAATCTGATAGCAGGTGAGCCAAATTAACATTTTTTCAAATCTAACTAGACACTTTCATCATATTGAGTTGTTTCATGAATTTAAAAAATCCCTTTGAATTCTCAATATTTTTCTATTAGTCTGTTATTAAAAATGACGAAATGACCAAACTCATAATTTAAAACGAATAAATTATGCCAAGTTGAAAAACCAATTTTAAATCTTTGATTAATAATCGGTTATTACAAGTTTGGCGCATAATTACCCACTACTCGAGTCGTTATCAAGTCTTGTGTTCATAACATTTGTCAAATTCCTGTTTCATAGTTGAGATCAGTTATAATGAATTAATATTTATGATTATAGTTATCCTGGTATTAATGATTTCCCTAAAAATTCATTCAAATGTCAGAATAAATATGTGATTCTTAACGATTGTCATTCATATAATCCATTATTTAGGAATTCAAGACTTGTGTATAACACCATTGCATTTGAATTTTTGTTCTTCATTTAGACCAGGGATTAATTAAAACTAAAATGAGCCGACAAACAGAGAGTTGACTCCAATCCAGTGGTTATTAATAATAAAAACAATAATTAATGGCATTTATGACTCGAATATAAGGGAATGAATTTGTTTAGTCGAACACAGAATTAATGGCATTCTGTGCACAGGTTTTACAGATTGAGGACATTTGATAACTGTCTTCGAAATATTTGCCACAAATTTAAGACATTTAAGACATAAGAGATCTCTTATTTTGCGTCAACACAAAGATGTCTAAAATAATTGGTCTCATGTCTTGGCCTCAGGCACTCATTTGGGTAAAACCATACTATTTCTACCCTGGGGAGAGCCAGGTTATCTGATCTCTAATTAGGAGACACTTTTAAATGAGAAAATTACAATTGAAAGATGAAACTCAATAGTAAAAGTCGAAAAATAGCCTAGATTCATTGAGATTGTAAAACCAATGAAATAACCCATTTAGGGAAAGAATTTCGCGTTCCCTCGGCAACTGTCAATAAGGTAGAAAATAAAACCTTGGTTATTGTAATTTAAAAACTATAAACTAAATAATTTTCATTAAGAGCTAGCACAAAAGATCTTTTTGGGAGTATTACATTTTAAAAATATATGGATTTTTGTCATTTGCATAATTGGGCGAAAAATATTTGAAACTCAACTTCAAAACCCAAACCATTCAATAGTTTATAACGTAATCAGAATTGACATCATTTTTATGAATTATATATATTTTTCATTCGCTGTTATAATAATCTTATTTTAAAAATCATTGATTGGATTCAAGGCTTAGTTTTTAATGGTTTTACTAAAAAGCTTTAACGCAAATGTTCTGACGGACTGTCTTAAGGGACTGACTATAGGGGGAAACAAATCCCTCAAAAAATTCAAATCATTTCCAGTTTCGCCTCAAGTATTGAATGTAAGAAACTCTCGATTTTTAATTTTATTTCATTTTAAACGTCGACTGAAATTCCCATTTGGAAAGTGATTCCCATTTGTCGGCCATTATTACAGCAAAAACTGATCTGAAATCCAATAAATTTATTCTCAATAATGAATTTTCACACAAAACATAATATTTAAGAACAATTTTATTACTAAACTCACAAAAACTCTAATCGATTACAAGTTTAAAGTGAATATATATTAACCATAAAATAATTAAACGAATAATTGATTGAAACCAAAAGTTTTTTATCTGTTCTTAATTTATTGGCAATCGGAGAGTAAAAATTGTACTTGTTTATTAAGTCAAATGAGCCTGAGCTTACGAAATAGGGTTCGACTGTAACTGTAAATCGAGTTCAGGGATGGAAACATAAATATCAGAAATAATTAACTCGACTTTTGCTTCAAATCCAGTGATTTTATTAAGAATTTTAGTGAGGAAAATGATCCTGTACATTGTACATTGTGAGCAGAATTGACGCCAGCAAATCAGTGCCGCAGAAAAAATGCGTTAATCTATTGAAAGGTCGTTTAAATTCATAACTCGTTAATAATTTCAATACTGATTAGCATTAAGTCTGAGATCTTTTTCGAAACGAATTAATAAATTGTGATTAAAAACAAGAATTACTTCTAAATGGCTATCATTTGAGTCGAATATTAAGCACATTATCATTAATGGCAGCGAATATTCAGACATAAATTGGTCGCTATTTTGAAATATTTGCATAAATATCGAGAAAACCTAATGACTGGAAAATATGTGTAGTAAACGAGGAAAACTCAGATTCACTAATAATTGAATTTAAATAATGAAATAATGAATAACTAAAACAATTACCAATCAGTTAACGATTATTAGCGTAGAAAACAATTCAGGTATTTATTTGTTGTTTCACTCCTTTCACTAATTCCTTAATAGATTTGATGACAATAAATAATTGACACAAATATACGGCTAATAATTGTAACGATAAGCTAATAGAGGAAATTCGCAACAAATTTCCCCAATTATCCCAATTTTTACATTATCCACATTTGTATTATTGAATAATTAGCTACCTGCTTTTCAAAGTACCTATTACATATAATTCATATAATTTTTGCGATCAGATAAACGAAAATCATTTTTAGAACATTTCAATAATAATTATAATATATTTAATGTCTGATAGAATCTATTGATTTCCGAATATAGACTACAAAACGTGTTATTTGAATCAACTGGTAATAAATAGCAAGTACAAAAATAAAAATGATTATTGATTTGTGCTTTTTTAAGCTTTTAATAACATGCAAGGTATATTTGAAGTATATTTTTTGATAGATAACCAGATATTTGAATCAACGGTTGATTTATAAACACCGTTGACATTTAATCTTTTGAAATAGTTTATTAGCTAGATAACTCAATCACACTTCTCAGGTCTGTTTTAAATAAAAGTAACTGATAGCTGAAGTTCTTTATCTCTACCCTATTGTGATGATCAAGGTGTTAGAACCTGATTTTCTAGCCAGTGTTCGCTTGATAGCCAGTGTTTTTGTCTTGAAATCAAGTAGGAGGGTGATTTTGAACACTTGACAGGAAAATCATGTGGAAGAGCGTCCCTAAGTCTTGTCTCTTCCCACTGTTGCACATCACTGACTCCGGTGAGCCTTCATTTCACACAAGATTTGTCTAAATCATGATATCAGTTGAAAGTTAGCCTAAAACTGACAAAAATCTCTTTTGTTCTTATTTTCAATGAATGAAAAGAAAAAATCAATTTCGCGAACAATTTTCGTAAACAAGAATTGAAATAAATGAGGTCTTTTTTGTTTTATACATTTTATTGCAAATCTATTCCGATCAGTTTATACCTTAAAGATGTGTCCGCACTATTGAGTACCACTTTTATAGTCGTTTGAGTTTCAAATTTATTGCTTTCTTATAATTTATTTGAAAATTCAGTTTAAACAACACATCCATTGAATACTAAAATCGGTGACAAAATCAATAAAATTAAAAGGAGTAAGGTATCAATGGTATCATTAATGCAATTTAATTAAATAATTATTGGTACCTATCATCGAGTTAATTGATTTAACGGATTTGACACTAAATATAAATGACCTGATATTTACTCGATAATAAAAAGAGAAAGCCACTAGGCAATTATTACTGAGGAATTTTACTATTTCATATACATTCCTCAGTTTTGATTGAGCTTGTTAATATGACTCATTCATTAAATCAGAGGTCCTCAAGGGGGTATAGCCCAAATCCCCCCTGTTGGCGAAAAATTTGGAAATATACCCCCCCTCCCCGAGCGAAGCAAGGCGAAAAATTTTGAGGAAAATTTAGGTAAAATAATGTAATTTTAAGGCAATTTTAGGGTAATTTTTGGGTGAATTTTGGTAAATTTCGGTAATTTTAGCCGAAAAACTAGATTTAAACTAAATTTAGGACAATTTAAACCGAATTATGCCGAAAATAACCGGATTTAATCATTTTTAGTCGAAAACAGCCATTTTTTACATTAGAAAAATCCACCCCCCTACCCCCCCTTGTCGGCGAATAGCTTGATGAGCTCTGCATTAAATACAGATTTTTAATAGATTTATAAAAAGACATACAAACATAGGAAATGATAAGCAGTTATTTGGCCAAATGATCCTAGTCATTTTCTTAATTAAGTGCATTTACTTTTACTTAGTCGTTAGTTGCCTAGAACCTTAGAAAGTTTTCCAACCCGTGTTTGAAAGGGTTATCTCTGCAGATAACCCCTGATTTTGATTATATCACGGAAAGTTTGGTCTGACCCTCTGCCCGATCGATATATGCTTGCTAAAATCAAAAATCAGGTTTACTGGCATTAGTGACCAGTCAGCACAAGTCATTGCTACACCTGCTTTCAGTTGAGCGCTGGGAGTAGCAAGGTCGACCACTTTATTAAGGTGGGTTAACAAAATAAGCCACAACAATCATAATCTAATTGTAAAGTGGTATTGATAACTGTCTCCGGACGCCCACCCAATGGACCATATTGGAAAAATCAGAGCTCAGGGCCATACTAGCCATTGTAGCTTGGCCATCTCCAGTTTTATGGCGAGAATTCAAGTTTTTCCACTGTTTTTTTGTTAGCACCACTACTAACCCAATTGCACAGACATGTGTGTGACGTTATATCATAGAAAACTGCTCTCATGTATGCTCTGGCAATGTATGGCTCAAAATACTAACAGTTTCTCTCGAGTTCTGGTGCAGTGAATAACCGAAAGACAACTAATGATTAAATAACTTTATTTTCTTTCTGTTTGTGTTTCAGTTGTGCTCACAGTTCGTCGTCTTCAAGCATTTCCGAAATGATTAGCAGAAGAAAAATACTCTCCAGAAGTAGGGATGCGCTCAATGTTAACAACGATTACAACCCCTACGAAGAAGAGGATGACATTTGGTTCAACAAGGATAAACTCTATAAGGTTGGTCAATTTACGTGATCGATATTTGGCTTGCCACATTTAGCGCCATGCTCAATTTTGGCATCTGATTAGTAATTTAGAGCAAACGGTTTCTTTGCCCTAATATTGTTTTTGCTCTTTTTTGGAGAGTGTTTAATTTTAAATTTCACCATGCTCATTTTAAATGATGGTATTTACGCTCGAAATGGAATATTAATTGCATTTCAATTTCAAAATATATTTTCTTTTTTATCTTCGATCGATATTTTGACAAATTTTGAAAATCAAGGTAATAGTTGAGATCAGATTCTGACATAAAAAACTGATCAGAATAATTGTCTTCCAGTAAATGATAAGTTAATAGTCATATAATTATTCAGTGAATTATTTTTTCATATTTGGATCGTTTATTTTAATGAACAGATATTGTGAACCAAATAATGATTTGCAACACTTGTCTGGTCTTTTACTCTTAAATGGATCTGAAATTACAAAATATCAATAACTGGGTACTTTTAACAGCTTTTTTAAACGCTATTATGTTTGATGTTTTGTCAATTTTATAAACCTTAAGGGTCTTGTTGTTATTTTCAGCTCATTAAGATTATTGGTTATCTTGCTCTTTTTATACTTTTGCTGACGATGAGCAGGAGTTCAAGAATCTGTTTGGAATTTTCAAACGATTTAAAGTGAATTAAATATATATTTAGTGAGAATAAAAAGCAACTTTAAATGAGAGATGACCAGGATCGTGTTACTAATGGGAATGTTACTAAAGAGTGAAAAGTGTGTCATAAATGACCACAAATCTATATTTGTTGTCTTATTTATATTATTTGATTAAAAATTTAGCCTTAAGTCGAAATTCAATCAAATAAAGTTATTTTTTGTTTTAATTAAGTCTAAGGTTTTGCCTTGATAAGTTTGTTTATTATTTACGATTTTTGAGGGTTTGAGCCAAAAGATGATGAATTGTCGCCTCTGAGGTCAAAACAAAGTGGGACCCCCTGCCTGGCCATCGCACAGACATTTGCATAAACTATAATTTAAGGATTATTCTAAAATATGAGAACTATCATAATCTTGTACTTCTTGTAACTCATGACTGGTATGATTTCAAAGTTAATTGCCTATTTCCGTGCCCCGCTTCTGCCCCCACCTACAAGACGATCATGTGGTCTGGTCTTGGCTATGGCTGGTCTATATCTCGAAGCGATTAAAACCGAATTCAGTTTTTGATCCCAGCCTTATGTGTGCCGTAATTGTTGACCCAAATTAGGGAAACAGATTCGCAGCGAAAAAGTTTGTCTCTCTTTTGATGCCTTCTCTCCAGAGATTGTAATGAATACTAATTCGATAAATCTATTCATTATTTATTCAGAAATCCCTTTGAATTTGTCATACAATTGAAATTCAAACTTTACATTACTATTCAGATTCAATCTCTTTTCTCCTGGAATATAATCATTTAAATAACTAAACAACAATATTATAACAATAAAAACAATTATATTTCATTCTGTACTCAATAGACAATTAATGTTTTCAATCGTTTTCCACTAAATTTCAAATAAATTTCTTTGGAAAACCATTTTTATTGACCAATTGATGTCTTGTTCGGCACACAAATAATGGAGTAATTATACCTTGATAATGGCCGCCTGTCTGTGCGATTACCCCTATTTCTAAAATTGAAACTTTCTTCATATAATAGTTGATTTAGAAATAGTTTGCAGGTTTAAAATGACTCCAAAACTAATTAACTCCAAACGCTGTAAAGAAAACAATTTATTAATTAAAACTAATTTAATGTTTTGATCCGAAAATCTGTTATTCAATCAAAAATTTAATTTATTGATTAACTTTTTGGCCATCAATTTATGCTCTGATTGAATATAATGTATTGAAAAACAAGTAAATCTTGGTCTTTATTTCGAAATAAATTACCAGAGCTATCACGTGATCGAAAAAAGTTGTCTCTTTTTGCTGATAAAACATTTATGAATTCAATCGCGAAATTAGATTTTCATAATTTTTCATTTGATTTCACTCCGAGTCATATATCGATTGGACACACATAAGGCATACATAGCGAGGGATTAAAACATTTTTTTCCTAATGATTGATAATTTTTTTGTTTCTCCTTCATTCAAATATTTTCCCTATTAATCTGAACTAGTTTAAAAATTCATTGATTTCTTAGCGATTGAGTTGATTTTCCAATTAAAGCGAAGGATTTTTATTCATGAAAAGAAAACTTTTGATAAATTATTTGATTGTTTTTGTATTTTATTCATTGCATAAGTGTTGAGAAAATTTCCAGAAAAGAAATTATTAACACAATTATTAAACAACAAAATGGCATCACTTAATGAGTTACTCGCATTTTGAAGCTAGCTGGTTTTACTCGTGTCATAGCTTACCCTTCGTCAGGCTCTGACGCTTTTCTGTCATTTAGATGGGCAAGAATGGGCTAGATTATAATGGGTTAGACCGCATTCATCAACAGCTGTACTCACGTAGGCAAAATCAATTAATTTTTATGATGACATAGTTTTTAATTTAGAAATTAATCAAGCTCAATTTGAGCCAAAAAGTATGTTGAAAGCAAAATTCGAGCCTAAAATTGATTCATTAGAGTCTATCGTGAAAAAAATGTTACAGAGGTGTGCCCTTCAACAGAGAAAGTGTCCTTGGTCAACTGTGGGGAGGGGTATCACAAACAGTTAGATCGATTGTTTTGAACTTTTTTCTTAATCCGAGCCTTTTTTACTGTGTTTTACCCGTTATTACTCATTTATTTCATCATGCATGATACTGCCTTTGATGCTAAACAGTGCCATGCTCATTTTCGTAATCGAATTCAATGATCAATGGGTTATATTCTTCATTAGTGGCAATGATTTGACTCCAGCAGAGAATTGTTTTAACGAATTTATTTCCGATAAGCGAGAGCTCACTCAGCGTGTGTCTGATTGAAATCTGGCAAAACTAGCATGTTCCAAATTGTTTTATTGGGTCACTATTTCTGATTCACTGGAAAAATAATCGGAATAACAAAGAAAAACAAATTAAATATTCTATTCAGCGCTTAATCGCCAATAAATTCACAATCATTTCCAGTAAATCATTGATAAATGAAAATCAATTTTATTGAAGAATTTTATTTCTTTTTATATTCTTCTCAAACATAATAATAAAAAGTTTGAATCAATTTTCGCTCCAAACGTCTGTTTATTACATAACTCAATGCCTAAAAATATTTATCTATTTTTACGACTAAGAAAAAGAGGGACTCAATAATCAAAACATTTATTTATGGGACAGAATAATAAAAAAAAATTCATTCCGATTACTCGACTTACAAAAAACAGCGGGTTTTCAAACATATAATGAGATTTTTGCTCCTTTTTTATTAAATGAAAGACTCTTTTGATGTTTCGATAATTTTTATGCTTCTGTTTAGACAATGCTTTTCGGGAGCAGACCATTAGTTATGGCAAATGTCTTGTTTTGATTCCATCCCTTTTGTTATTTGAAAACTTAATCTTTTTTTTTCTTTTAATGTCTGAACTCATAGATTAATGAATGGTTTGAAACAATTTATAAAAAACTGTCAAAATATGAATTGAATTTTCATAAGAAATATGAAAAATACTCTCAAATATTCGATATTTAAATCAGATTTTATTCGTATTAAAGGTTTATTTCGAATTAGTATTCATTTTATCGATGGAAAAGTGCGATTTTTAACGATTAAAAAGTACCTTGCCGATTTTTGAGCATATTTTGCATTGAAAATCAAGCCCTTTAGCCTTTATTGAAGACTATAATTAATTAAAGTTTTACTCAAATTGAGTCAAATTATAATAATTATATCGGTTTGAGTGCAGTTCATATTTATAGCTGAAAACTATTATTCAAATTCAGACCCAAATTCTCACTTAATTTAAATCTTGATATCGAGTATCAAACGAAACAAATTATTTGATAATAAGCCGAAGAACTCGAAAATTGAATAAAAATTGAATAAAAGATCAAAAAACATAATTAATTTGAACTTTCAATCCGTGTATTCGGAGGAAAAGTAAAATACATTTCAATTGTCTTCTGATTTGAATTCTTTTAATTAAAATCTAATTTCTATTCATTTGAAACTTCAATCTCTGTATTCCTTACGGAAGTCCACACAAATCGTCAGCAAATTTGTTGAAGAAATTAATTAACTAATGACTGGATTAAATAGATTTTTATTTAATGCCTTCAGAAAGCAATTAAATTATGCGCTCCTCTCGTGATAATCCCTTTTTGCAAACATAGCTATAATTTTGTTATTACTCTTGAGGAGGATTTTTAACAAAAAACAAAATAGATCCTACTAAATTAATCGCTAAGCACATGTGGTGATGATCAAGTTGTTTTTAATGGGAGTAGATTATTATCTGAATATGACCATACTCCAATTAATGGATGCTTTGCATGAAAATCAACAAAAATTGATGACTTATTCCACAATCAATTCGATCGCAATATTTGTATAAATTGCTAAACAAGCAAATCCTGAAATTATTTTTAAGAACAGCCCTAAAAAGAACATGCAACTTTTTGTTTAAATTCAAATCAAAATCACGAAAACTATTTTTGTTTAAAACAATTTTCGGTTTACGACTCAAACAGTTTTTTGTTTACTATTTTTAAAAAAACAATTTTAATGTTTTAAAAACAAATACCATCTGAGTGTTAGCCCTTTGAGGACAGGTATAGGACAGGTATCATATAATAAATAATTCAGCAATAATTACAATAATCTTAAACTAAAGCCTGAACTGAGAGACGACACGATTCACTTCAAGACATTTGATTTAAGCCAAAAGTGTTTTATGAATACATCAAACGTTATATCATATAAATGGGTCACAAAATTATTAATAAAAAGGTATTAAAGAAGAAGAGCACACATTTCACACGTATTTTCTCCGCAAATATATTATTTTTGAGAAACATTTTCCACATTTCTATTCGAGATATAAATATATTCCGTATTTTTAATCAATTAAATTAATTTCATTCAATGACCACATTTTCCAAATACAAACTTTAGATTCCGGGTCCGATTAAACTGTCCTTAATATTAATTAATTCAGCCGCCGATTTAACCCGGAGTGCCACCAATTACAGATTGTTACCTTGTTAATAATAAAATCTTTGCTCATAAATTAGAATACAAATCGAAAGTTACATAAATATATTAATGACAAACACCTTATGAGAGGTTAAACACATTTATAATCACTTTCTATCCATTTAAGCAATTTTGTCAAAAATGGGACATTCAGTGAAACGAATGAATAATTTATAGCCTATTGCGTGAAAATATGCTTATATTACCATGGTATATATGCTTATAAGGCGTTCCAAAACTATTTACTCAATGAATATCATATTTAAATGAAAAGCAATCATAAAATCAAATATTATAATACTTTCATTGCTCTGTAATAACAGTTATTTTTACTATTCTTTAAGAAAAATATTGTAATTCAGAGATCAGTCATTCGTATCATTAAAACAAATGCTTAGACATTGACTGAGAAAAAGCAGTTATCATAAGAATGGGTTTTATAACTGTTTTGAAATATTTGAAACAGAAATTCAGGCCTTTTGGGAGACTTGATGTCAAAATATCACTCAGAATGATAGCCAATCCCTAAGACATGTATTTACCCATTGATTGGAAGAGAATATGAAATAAATAAATAGGAATTTCTTTAGTTATGGCTTAAGTGAGAAAAGAAATATTTGAAACCAAAACAATAAAAATTATTATTCACATCGAAAGTGAATTAAATTTGTTTTTCTTAAGGCATTGGAAGGACAGGTATCTAAACATAAGCGCGTAACTCAAGGGTGGAGCCCTTTTAAGACGCCTTTGGCGAACACACAAACCTTTTGCTAGAAAATAGTTGATATCTATTAAACCATTTTCTCCATAACTATTGCACAGAATTTAATTTGAAAACTGTTTAAAATATACCTTAAAGTCATTTATAACTATATTTTTAAAAACTTTTTCTTTTCTCTCAATTTGTGTTGAAATAGGTTTGCAGTGAATTCAATAATACTTTAAAATAAACTTTTTTTTCGTTACTATTGATGTTTGAGGAACTCATTCAACCTCTTCTAATGGGTTTCATATGCAAAACGGTTGCTATTTATCGGTCCCTCGCTTTTGATCCCTTGTTTTGAATTTCTTTGATAATTATTTCGTTAATGATTTGCGAATCGGGTTTGAGTTTATTGAACAGTCAATGAAGTCTATGGATTTAGGGGTCGCCTCTCAATGGCAGCTCTCAAAACGCCTAATCATAAACATTTAATATTTGAATTTCTGATTAGTCTCTAAATTCATATCTCCTGGAATCTGATGAATGCGATTGTAGGCAAACTCACTATAATTGAGGTCGGGGTCGACTCCGCTGCCGACATGAGCTCTGCCCCCAAAAATACAAACACTTGACACCACCTAATGATTTAAATTCTTGTTAAAGGTGTCTCATCAGAGACTTCTTTGGAATGAGCTTTCTTATTTTAATTAAATCCAACCTATTATTAAACAATTGCCTAATTCTGCGAATTTTACGATTGAATCACCAAGCTCCAATTCATTTAACTAATCTCGATCTTTAAATTAAATAATTGATATAAATATTAAATCACTTTTAATCTTTAAAATTTAAAATTCGAATAACCTATCTAAATTTCAAATGCTGTAAATCTTTATGCCTAGCCCGGAGATAGTTGTATATCTGCTAGGTTATATTGCCAGCAATTGCTACCATTGGTCAAAAATTTTGTGTCAATTTTTTTTCTTCTAAAAAAATTTCACTTTTGATAGATTAAAATTTTAATCTAAATTTCAAAACGTTTCTCGAAAGCCGTGTTAAGCAAAAAGGGTTTGAATTAGTGTCAGATTTGTTTGATATTTGCTTTAAAATTAATTTTTATGTAAATAACGATTTTCAACACTCTTTACGCCATTCAAAGCCATAGAAAGAGTTCACCAAAAGTAAAGACTAACAGAAAGTCTAACGAAACAGAAGTGATATAATCTGTCAATACTTCTCTAAATACGGTTTTGTTATCTAATTTGTAAATAAGAAAAATTATTTTAAAATTGAGTCCAATCCTCGAGAAAAGAGGTTTTAATTCCTGATTAGAGTTGCGATTAATTACATTAACTTTTTTCGTACGAAATTTCGCTCAAAAATCTGTTCGGTTATTATGAAAAATAATAAATACTTTTTGGCAGAAAGCAAACAGAATTTGAACTAGAACAATCAATGATTGGGCAATGAAACCATTAATCTCAATTAAAATTGGGCAAACACATTGTGGTTTAAAGTTGGGTTTCATGTATCAAGGTAATATATTTACTCTTTAGTTATTCAAATTTGGATCTCAGTTCAAACTGTGCTAATCCGGTGGTTATCCCATAAATCGTTTGTTTACTACTATTTTGATATAAATCTTGTAATTTATATAAAAGATGTGTTTATTTATAAACCTTATGAAAAGGCCACAAATAATGGCAGTGCCAGAGGGGTGGCAGAGGGGTCACCACTTATTCCGCATAGTATTTAATTTATCGCCACTTAATTCTAATGTTTATTATTTAGACTATTTTTTCTCTGATTTATCGGGAGATAACTTTGGATTTTAAACTTGGCAAAAGGTCTATACTAATCAACTTCCTTGATCTATTCCTTCGAATTTCAATTGGAATATCGCCTGAAGAGGCAGACCTTGCACATCCATAACAGTTGTAAATGTGGCTAAATATAGGATTACAGACAAATACTCAAAGTATTATTCTTCTGACAAAAGCCGACTTTCTTAGTGGTCAGCATAAGCTGAGAGCTGAGCTATTAAATTGTACAAGGGCTTATTTATTTAAAAGCAATTTACAGATAATCTGGATTTTGGTATAAACTTGTTTAATTCAAATGAGTTCCTTTGAGTTGAAATTTCTTCAATTTATTGCAATTGAGAAAACTGTTGGTTATTCTGGATTTCAAATGTTTTAAATAAATCAAAGACTGTCCTCGAACTTTGATAGGCGTCCACTAATCAAAAGCTGAAAATGTTTCTAAAATTAGGTGAGAAATGGGGGTTAAATTGAACCCATATCTCATGTCTGTCCTCACTGTGCCCTCACTTGTCTATAAATATGGAAATATTTGGAAAATTTTCCATATTTTACACAAATATTTGGCAAACAAAGTGACCACAGAATGGACTCAACATAACAACACATAAACATATTTAACCTAAAGTTTTTCAATTTGTTTTTCTTTCCACAAAAATGTTTGTCTCGCGTAAGTTCATCGAATCAATGAGATTTGATTTGACCTAGTTATATACTACTTATTATTTTCTCATTTATTACTAATTTCTTTGACTTAAACTTTTAATTTTTCCTCATTTTCCGACTTCTTTTTCATCGATATTAACAATATTTTCCTCTGACTTCTGTCCGATTGTGTAAATCAATTGAGATTAGCATGCTACATTCACGAACAGAGACTTGTTCAAATTCTAAGCCCCGATTAAAACCGTATTTTTGCTAAAACTTTAGAAATAAGTATTTTATTGGTCAGTATTTGTGTCGGTTATGTCCGATCCAATTGTCTTCATCCGGAAGTACACGAGCCGTGCGTTTGCGTCGACGGCGAGATCTCATGTCACGGATCGGAGAAAATGAGTCTCAAAGACATTATGAAGGAATTCAATGACAAACTCAGTCCAACCGAAAGACATTTCAAGAGCTTTCTGTTGGATAACTCGAGTGTCACCGAAATAGAAGAAAACACATTCTTCGACATCACATTCGATTACATCGGCTTCTTCTGGAACCAACAGCTCACACATATTCATAGCCATGCCTTCGGGCCGACTACTGAAGTGACCAAAAGAGTGAACATAGAGTACACACCCATTGAAAATCAGGAACTATTTCACGCTCTCAACACATTTAAACACATCGAAGTAATTCTGTGCCAACACCTGAATATCACGGAAATACCATCGCATGCCTTCAAAGATGATGTCGAAGCTCAGGAGTCGATCCACTTCTTGGGTTTTCCGGCGGTGGGCGTCCAGAAGATAGGAGAGTTTGCTTTCTATGAACTCAATAATTTGGATGAACTGGATTTAGACCACAACAGCATCGAACAGATCGTGAAGAATGCCTTTACATTCAGCCAACCCTCTAATAAGACACTTGTGGTCAACTTGTCGTGTATGGACGCACTCAACAGCACTGCCTTTGAAGCCGATTCCCTGTCCAACATCCAAAGGCCAACAATTTTGAATTTAAAAATGAATGAAATGATCACATATTTGGATGAAACGGTTTTCCGACCATTTTTCGAGGCCAACCCACTCAATAGAGTTGAGTTGACTGACCAAAACGGACGGCATGGCATCGATTGTGACAATTGCCACAATTACTGGCTATTGAAAGAGCGGCGGTTCCTCAATATGACTGATATTAAAAACTGTTCAAACGGTTCCAGTTTTACAGACGACAAGAATTTCTCGATTTGTAAAGAAAATCAAATTTTTCTTAAAAGTATATAAAATACTTTTATTCGTGTTTTTCGTTGCAATTAATGTCTATTTCTTTTGTCTCGGATTACAATACGATTCATAGATATTAAACCTTTTTTTGAATGAATTATATTATTATAAAATGAAATGAATGCAAGACTTTATTCAATTATCAAATTAAAATTCCATATGGAACTGGGCTGGGCACTTAACAAGGTGTTCCCCTGATTAAATTTACAATCGCTATCGATTGAACAATGTTTGAAATTTATGGGAAATTTGATTCCGGATCAAAATTACTTCTGGTTTGAGAGAAAGATTAATCTTTGAATTGTCTTTATTTAGGTTTCAATCATTTGTTTTTGGATTGAATTACAAAAAATGGTTATAAAAAAAACATTAAAATTCAAATCAAATGAACATTTATTTAATGAAAACTGAGACAAAAGGGGCGAACCTTTTGGCTATTATTCCGAACCGTAAAACACAGTCATTAAAAAAATATTTGAAAACAGATTCACTTTTAATACAAAAAAACCATTTGTTTGCAAAATATGTGTCACTTTTGAAGGGAAAGGAATGAAATAATAATTTTTACTACAATTTCAAAGACTCGAAAATTTCTTCCGGATATGTGTTTTATTTCTTTACCTAATCCTAGATTTCATTAATGAATTTTTGTTGTCTATGAAGCAAAAGTGTGAAACAATTTTGTATAAAAGCTGAGAAAAATTTTATGATTAAGTGTCTGATAATATCTAATCACTTGATTTTAATCATGTTTTTCATACTTTTATTACAAATAATAGTGTAATTCGTTTTTCACTTCAATTATTTATTTGAATTTTTTATTCTTCTTCTCATTTCATACCAAAAAATACAAAGAAAATTGATTGACAGGAATTCCCATCCGTTTTATGGGACTGCCATCAAAACACTACTTAAAAGCTCTCAAAACAGTAAATTTATTAACTCCTCAATTAATAACCAGCAGAAAATTTGTTACATCTCTTCCTAAGTTCAATAATTCCAATCGAGAAATGTTTTCGGGTCTTAAACTTGAAAAACGTGAGAACAAAACGTCTGCTCCTCTTATTGTGAACTCAAAACTCAGGGCAAAAATCAATTTATTATTAATTAATGGTTTATTTTAATTGTGTGTTAAATCAAAATGAGTGGTATTTTCTCTAAAAAAACCGTATTTTTCTTTAAATTAAAAACTCTTTTCAACGCTTTTGTAAATCAATTTAATTAACTGAACAGAACTTAATTCCCATTATTGGCGAACAAGAAATTCCTTTTGCCTTAAATTCATATTTAATTTAATTTGTTTTAAACGCAAATATTATGCAAATAATTAGGCTTTGATTCTAATAATTATGAGAAACAAATTGAATAATATATTCATTTAATGCATAATTTAAGTCAAAATTTGAGTTTTTTCACAGAATATTACATAATATGAGATAAAAAGACAAAAAATAATTGTTTTGAATACAGGAAACAATGAAACAAAACAACTCATGTCTCGAGTGTTTCACAACTTTTCGTCTCTCAAAACAATTAATGTTTTGCTTAAATAAAATCTTAACCCAGAAATAGGTTTATCTAATTGTCGAGAAATTAACAATTTATTTGTTCTTAACACAAAATGCTCGACAATAGTCTCGGCCGCGTAATCGCCAAGGTTGCTTTTCTTCAAAACAGTGATCACTGATCAGGTGCAGCAAAATTAGCAAATTAATTGTCTTTTTGATAAATTGCTCATTCAATGGTAATGAACCAATGAACTTGGACATTTTTTGAATAGCTACAGCTTCGACATTCAGTAGATCACACCTGTTTGTCAAGTACCTTGGTTATTGACGTCATTTTTATGTGTGAAACAATTGAAAAAACAAGATTTGAATCTAATTTCGTTTCGTCTAAAAAATAATTTCATAACATTTTGTTTCTTCGAGTGTTTATTCAAAGTCACTAAACTTGATCTCGAATTCTACAAAAATCTATGCTCTGAGACAATTAAGAATTGAATTTCGAAAATACATATTTAGATCGAAGTCAAACCCATTTTGAAATTTCATTTGAATCGTTTTGAATCCAATTAATTGATAAAACATTGAAATTCATACGAAATTAACGATTAATTCATGCGATAAAAAAATGTTTTTCTTGTTATTAGAATATAATTAATGATTAATAAAACCCTTCAGTCGCTAATAAGTGAGCTCCGGATTAGTCGATTGGCCGGTGCTCTGTCTCTAACCACGGGATAAGAGTGTGTGTGTGTGCGGAGTGAATAACAAAAATATATGGCACAAGGCTTTGGATAATTTCAAGGGACTATCCATTAGTACTTATATTTTTCAATTAAAAACGATTGGTTACAAAACTGACCTTAACATTGCCTCCATTATTAAATATAATTGAATTTCTCTTAATTAATTCAATTTGGTTTCAATCCTCCATTAATTGAGTAAAACAAAAATACTTTCAAATTACTTATATATGGAAAGTTGGGTCATATGATTCCACCCCCACCTCAATGATTAATTTGAAAATTATTATTGAAATTTCTGATTGATTCATAATAATCAAGACCCTTTTGGAAAGTTATAACCATAAATTATAAATTATGATTTTTAATATTTAAGTTATCAAGAAAAATTTGAGGAAAAGTAATGAAAAAGAGAGTTTAATCTCAGTTTTGCCAAAATTTTGGAAGATTGTATCTTGGTACGTCAAAAATTTAAGACACAACTGTCCCAGTTTTAATCCATCCATCGATTAGATATGTGTGAAAACCTGCAGTCAATTTATTTAAGTTTAGTTCAGTTTCTCTTTAATTACACAAACTTTTGATTTTTCTCCACTTTTTCCGTTTATTTCTCGCAAGAAAAAAATGTCATTCGTCTTAACCTGAATACTTCAACTGGTATCCAGCACAATCTAGCTTGATCTTTGTTTTTTATAGATTCCAATTATATTCTCAAAATAAACAGATTATTAATTTTATTTAAATATAAAATCAATTTCTCTGTCACTTTGTATTAGATATAAATTTTAAACACATTTTTTGGGTTAATTTTTTTCATCAATAAATTTATGGATCAATAGTTTAAGTCTTAAAATAACTGAAAGTTTTCTTATTTTTATTTGATTTCAATCAATATATTTAATCAAAAATTTTAATCAAAACTATATTTAAATTTGTTTAGAATCACATCCAAGAAGTTCTGCTCAAATGGGACCAAATTGATGACGAAATTTGGGCGAAAGTCATTTGTATGGAACGGAACCGTCGAGTGGCCAAAGCCTACGCCAGAGCACCCATTCTGACCATAAATGGCTGCGACAATGGCTTCGATGGCTATCGTATTGGTCTAAACGGTTTCGACAATCCTATGCGAGACCCGAAAACAGAGGACATTAAACGCAACATTGGGTTAGGAGTCAAAGTGAAAATGGACCAGGATGGAAATGTCCTGATAAAGCGGTGCAGCAAAGCAAATGTCTACGTCAAGGGCTGGCAGAGCGACGCCGAGTCTCAGAACAGTGTCTCAAATGAGATAATAAAAGCCAACGGTTTACTCGAAATGCAAAAATCGGTGAAATTGTTTGATATGAAGAAATTCCAGCAAAACGTTTACCGCGAACTCAAAAACGCTTATCCCGACCGACGAAAACTGGAGGACCAGTGCATTAGTATAATCGCATTTGTCAAAGATGCAAATGACGTCCTGGATGTGCCCGTCTGGGTCATGATTATCAATATCGTGGCTATGGATATGCTCAAATCGAAACTGCCGCCAAGTATGACATCACCTTGATACATTCCCCTCATTTACATAATATATTCAGTGACTTATCAAACAGATTAATAAGTTTTTATCACTTTTCTTGCTTTTTATGATAATATTTGCGGAAAAAACCTTAAATTTATTGACTTTTTTTTACTCAATCAATAATTTGAATAATAATAATAATCTCATCAATTAATTAATCAAATCAATTGATTCCTTGATTACTAGCATTTGGCAGACAATGAATTTTTATTAAACAGAAAATTACTTCAAATCGAGTTTTATTTTTTGGGAAACATTTAGTTTTATAATCACTTTTGATTACTCTATTGTTTCCTCAATGAAACGAATCAAACGAATTGATGCCAAATATTAATCGAAATTTTATTTCTTTTGTTTTTTATTTAATCGGGAAATGAAAAACTGCGAACTCATGTCTCAATTATTTGAAGATATTTTTGACTTTTTGCTCAAAAGTCAAACATTAGTTCATATCATTTAGTAGTTTCCATATATGCCATTCCCTTCCCCACAACAACTGGTAGTTTAGAAAATGATTTTCTCAAATATATATCATTAAAACTCTTATCTAAACTAATCTAAAAAATTTTAGCCAAACAGAGAGTGAATGTGTCGAACAGCTCTTCGCTTGATTTGTGGGAAAACCTATACTTAAGAAGTGATTAAATGTCTTAATATTTCTGACAATCACTTCCTCATAACTTTTCGCTTATTATTCATTTTGTTAGTCAATAGGCTTTTGAGTGAAAGTCCTTTTCAACTAATTATTAGTTTTGAGGGAAAACTTCTAAATAATTGATTAATTCAAAGCCTTTTGTAAAAAACTAATTAATTTTGTGATGACTTTCTCTAACAGTCGACAACAGGCGACCCAACAATAATTTGTATTCAATGTTTGAACGGTCCAAGAGTTTCCCCGAAGAAGACCCATATTCTATGCCATCCAATTCCAGTGGTGGCAAACCCTCGAAGGGCTCCGATAAGTCCCGACCTCCCCGTCTGCCGCCTCGGGATGTACTCAATAAGAAGCCTCCAATCAATTTACCCGAACCCGACTATGCGGTCGACACAGAGAATGAACTCTCAGACGAACAGCAAAAGACGAAAAGTGATATCAATAACAGAAAATTCGGTAAATTATTGCATTTGGAAGGAATCGCTGAAAATCTTGTTCTTTAGTGGAAATAATTGGACAGAAATCCCATTTCTATTGTAAACCACATTCAGAGAGAAAACAAAAAAAACCACAAAAGAATTGAAACACTCATTGAGTTAAACAAAAATAAGACTTATTTTCTCAAAAATAAAGACATCAAAAGTTAATTTATCAGATTATTTGACCAAATGATGAGTTGACAGCACAATAACAGCACAGAATAGTTGACACGAATTTCACACTCGAACTGAACAGACGTTTACTCTATTTTCTAAAATCTGGTCAAAAGTTTTTCATTCATTTCTATACCACTAATAGATTTTCGACGAGATTTTCGACGAGTTTTTCCTCTGTTTTTATACGAAATAATTGATTATTTATTTTGTTTTACTTTAACAGAAGATCCATATTATTGTGGTTTCAGTGCTCGGGTACCTAATTTTGCGAAGCGACTAACAGGCGGTGCTCTGCCGTCTCAATCCACTGCCATTTCCAGCAAACCAGAGCCACCAATACTGAAGAAGGCCAGCAGTAAAGGCTTTATCTCAAAGGGTGGCCGAAACGGGGGTCACTATGAGCTGACACATTCAGAATCGGATAGTTTTCTCTCGAAAATGAACGGAACTAATAGTATAAGTAGTGGTTATATCAGCGGAAGTAATACTAATAGTATTCGGAGCGATAATAATGATATTTATGGCATTCATCGCAAATACTCGTCTCCGAGCAGATATCCATTTAATTTAAAACCTAATCAATTGAGTTCCGTCCAAATGCATCAGATATTCAGTCCCAGGAGTGGGCCCTCCACTGGATATGTAGTCGGAGAGTGGGAATGAGATGTCCACTACTATTGTCCACTAATTAATCTTATTTTTCTATGACTTTCTATTTAAATAATAATCAAATTCTAAGTTTAATTCAAATCAAATGTTATTAAATTAATTTTGAAATGATTTTGGATTCGACTTAAATATTATTTTTCGATTTAATTTAGTTTTTCTATCGATTTGTCCGAAAAAAATATCTTCGAATTGATTTATATTTCTTTAATATGTTTTTTTGTCTCAAACCTAATGAGTATTTCCTCTAAAATTATTTTCTTAAATAATTAATTTTAATGTAATTTTATTTCTAATTAAATATAATTTTCAATTCATTCAAAACGTTTTGTAAATACAAACACTTAAATAAAATTGTTATTAAAATTAATAATTGATTCATAATTTTGCTTAAATGAGGGAAAGACGGCATTTGACCAAAAAATAGTCATTTTATTGATTAAAAATTCCGATTCTTTTATCGAAATCAATGAAAATCTGTTTAAAGACTTATATCTATTAAAATTGTATTTAATACTAATATAAATATTTTTCAGATTTTATCGTAAATCTGTATAATTATAAATTTCTCTGACTTTTCGCACAGAATAAGTAGATTTCGTCATTAATTTTTGGTCAATCAATGAGATAGACTTCGAGGAATTCTTGGACCAGTTGTGGAAGTGTTGAGACCTTTTAAAAACTGATCTTTTCTGTGATCTAATCAGCGATTATCTGATATTAGTTTTTAGTCACAGAAAATGCATTTAATGTCAAATATTTGAACTTTAAGTGAGATATTAGTAAAAAAATTGATTAAATACTCGAATTAATTGGAAAGTAGTATAAAAGAGATGGAAATTGTTTGGCAAAGGAGTGGTCACAACATATTGATCCGCTCTGAGTCTCCATTACTCATATGAGTGACGAATTCATTCCTTTCCAAACGTTTACCGATTTCGGCGACGATGTCCTGCATTATAATCGGGTCAATGTTTTTGGCCAACAGATAAAGGACAAAGAAGTCGCCGATATTTCCGTGTTTGCAGATAACGTTCAAGTATTTTGAACTGGAGAACCGGCACCTGGTCTTCAGTATACGGGAACGGATACTATTTGAGAAGAATATGAAGAGTCGGGAAATAATCACAATAAATGTGATTATCGAGAGAAGAACGAACCAAAACCAGAGGAATATATAAATCTTTTCATTTACAACATTCAGAGGCAGTAGACATAAGGCGTCCTTCTTCTGGACGTCACCCGACGAGCCGTAGAAGTGAAAAGTGCACTTGGTCATTCGTGGGAATATGTAAACCATAGGATCGCCCCTATGTTTGACATCCTTTTGTGTATAACTGATAACATTGAGTCCGTAAGACATGAACTCTCCGTCGAAGAACTTGTCGGTCAAATACATTTGTCCGATGATATTAATCAGACATAAGATCTCACAGAAGAAGTATTTGAAGGCATAGTAGTGGTGAAGTCGCAGATGGCGGTAGAGGTACTCAATCAGGAGTTTCTTCTTATAGCCCCTCTCCTCGTCGGCCAGGATTGCGATCTGCATTCCCATTGTAATTGACTTCATTAGGCCTCCCTCCCATACTTTCCACAAATAGTAAGGCACATAGAAGAGCACCCCCTGAATGAAGAGCACAAAACACACCTAAAAATAAAATTGAAGACATTTTTAGCTCATTTTCGGTGTTTTAGATAATATCCGACTGTTTTTTACCCATTGATAGTATGCGTAATATTTGCGATCAGTCAGTGATATGTTTCGCGAGTTATCCACTCCAGGGTGGGGTACTTCGACCCCTACCTTCTTATTAAAAGCGGACGGAATCAAAAATGTTTGACTAATCCAACAGTAACTGAAAAATAAACAAAACATTAAATATTTCACTAATTAATGCTAATTTTTAGCTTGCTCATCTCGTTATTGATTATTCAAATGAAAGTTTTATAGTAAATTGCGAAAAGGACCGCAAAGAATTATTAGCATGGTTCAATATGAATAATGTATTCTTAGTATTCATATTCTAATGAAATATGAAATGTAATCCATTTATTGCACTAAAAGTTTATATTTTTTGTAAGTTATTCGGTATTCGTCTCAATAGAAAAGTCTATTATCTGTCAGTTTCGCTGAAAATAGATTCAGAAGACAGTCATTACTGGAGACAAGTGTTAGCAATAAATTCAAAACATTTTCGCTAAAAATAGTTTCGCCGGAAAAATATTCAAATATTCTTCAGTTGAACGGAACTAAACTCTTAATAATAATAATAATAATAATAATAATAACAAAATAGATATAAAGAGTGAAAATGACATTAAATAGCGAAGACATACGTATTAATCATTGAGGACGGAATGGTTTCCGTTTCGATGAGACAGTCTATCGGTTGTCCCACTAATCAAAACATTGAAAATTAGTTATTATCTCTGTTTCGCTCAGAATATTGGACACTAAATATAGACCAACCATATTGTCGGGCAGTAATGACAGCAGAAAAAGCAATTAAGACAATTGAAGTGAAGAGCCAATGGAGACGGAAGACAGCGTTATCGATATGGACTGTCCTCCTCTTCACTATTCTCTTGAGACCAGAGAACAGGTCCAACATATTGAAAGATAAAGTTCTTTGATGACAACAACAGGGATCACACCATTAAACTGTTGGCCACCGAATCGATACAATTCTGTTCTGCTATTGAATTGAATTGAATCCAAAAAAAGTTTAAAACGGATTCAAATGCAATAAAAGTGTTTTTTATGAAACAATTTCGACAAATCATTGTTTGACGAAAAAATATTATCAACTCATGGCTATGAAAACTGGTTCATCAGTTTTTATAACCTAGTTGCTAATTAAACTTGCTCCGCTAATTAAACTGACAAAAACAGAATCAGTAATAGTAATCGTGGTCAATAAAATAGTGCTCTTTTCGAGTAAATATCGAAACGATTGCGAAACATATGGATTAAGCGGTTATTTGCCAAATAAGAGACCGGAAAAGCTTAAGAATATGTCGAAAGTCAGACATTATTTGCGATTTTCAGCGAAAATAAAAGTATTTTTTTTTCATAACAACTAATAATTGGGTGGAATTCCTATCCTATGCTCACAATAAGTATTAACGCCTATTATTATAAAAGTGTTTGGATATAATTTCGACATAATTAACGAAATTATAGAAATGACGGAAAATACTAAGTCATTTGATCAAAGCTCGTGCGAAAACTGGCAAAAGAGTCTAGGTAGATGTAATCCTTCCTATTCTCTGCTCCAATAAAATAGACTACAAATCAAAGAATTTCGTAGAATTACTAAACCGAGACATCTGAAGGACTCTTTTCTTGGAAAAACTGATTTTAGACAACAGAATGAATTCCTGATAAATCTTTTTTGGGGTTTTATATCAATACTTACTTTCATTCTTTGGTTTCTTTCTGTTTGAAATGGATTTCCTTTCCATCAGTTGTTATAAAATGCGTTAAAAATTGTATTTCCATTGCGTTTCTCTAATAAACAAAAAGTCAATATTTGTATAAATTGTTTGTATTTGTTTGCAATTGATTACAATTTGAACAAAAATAGGAAAATTTCCATTGAATTCACGTTTTTGGCCTGTTGATCGTGAACACCGATAGTCAAGGTTAGTTTTTGATAAGCTCTTTGCCACAGAATTTGAACAATTCTGCTGGATTACAATCACATGGTTAGAGTCAATAATCATGTGTTTAAAACTTGGGTAATATCTGATAAACAAGCAAATTATAGAAATACACCATTAAATCGGGTTTGATTGAACTTGGTTTTTTAATTTTGAAGTTTAAAACATTGTTTGGATTAAGAGGAGCCGACTTGTGTTTGAGATTAAGTCCATTGATTACCACGAAATCAATCAAAGATGTCTTAAAGACTGGATTTGAATCATAAGAAATCTTATGATAGAAATGTCAGTCACTTCTAAAGGGAACGACATTCAAGTCATTCCTCACACTTGGAGTCTAAGTTCTTAAACACAGATTGTTTAACAATTGACTTCAACTCAAATTTAAAAACATATAATTGGTGAAAGAGATGAGAGACTTACCTGTCTTTAAAGTCTTCACTTTTGTTGGAAATGAGTCAATATTTGAGGAAATATTTAGATTTTTTTTCGCAAAAATTTCACACAAAGTATTGAAATGCTTTTCAAAGATGAGATGAGAGGAGAGTTTCAAAAATACTCAAAACTGTTTGAAATAGAGATCAACGAACGCTTCGCTCGCTTTTAATAACTGACTATAAATTGTTTCCAAAGAATAAGAACTCAAATGAAAAGAAAAAACTTTTCCAGAATTTCACTCAACTCTTATCCAAGAGTTCAGAGGACGCTATAAGTGAGAACTGATTTGAATCAAAATGAGATAGGTCCATTTTACTGAAGCCAGTCAACAATGAAAAGAAAGACATGTTATTCTTGGTTAGATTCAGTTTATTTTAACGAATAAGAAAATCCTTTCATTTTATTTCTTTTATGTTCTCTTATTGTATGAAATCATATCAAATATAAGAGTAATTACTTCACTGAAGAGTCTTTATTCGCAATAATTTTGTTTTTCTTCAATTATTTTTATCGCTATTCTTCTCAATTAAATGTCAGTTACGGAAGAGATTCTGTCCAATGAATTCTTGTTTGTATTTCTGGTAAATCGCATAAACAGTTTCAGTCCTTTTCTAAAAAAAGTCAAAATAAAATATATATAAACACAATATTTTCCATATATTCACGTCTTTTACCATAGATTTGATTTTATCGAAGGGAACGCCGTTGATGTGGGACTGGTCGTCGGGCAAACGGAATATAATTATCCACATATATGCCACTAATGAGAACAGTTTCACTTCTTTTAGAAGGTTTTCGTAGGAATTCCTGATATCATCACTGAATGACTTTCCTCTAAGTTTCACCGATTCGTCAATATATGAATCAATGAATGGTTTAATAGTCAAATCACTGGCGAATTCTTGTTCTGTCCACAAACCCCAAGTGCGCCCCCATTCACAGAAAATGGTGCCGAAGTCGAAACCTCTGTAACCATAACAAGAATATTCAAAATCACAGAGAACTATACCATCGGATTTTGTTATCATTATATTAGTGTTCCTGAAGTCGACGTGAGTGAAGACAAAGGGAGAGTCGCACTCAATCATAGTCTTCTTAAGCCAGAGGAGCTCTTCCCCGATATCATAGGTCTTCAGTGTTTCTAATTTATTCTGTTCTATGAGAGCATTCAAATCAAACTTCTCTTTCGCCAAACTGTAGTTATGATCAAAGAAGTGGAAAATCCAATTACCCGTCCTCTTGATGGGCACATCCATTGCGTGAATTTGTGCCAATTTTCGGGCAACTTTATCAACTAATTCCGGGTCTTTTTGCTCTTGAATTTCAAAATTTCTGTGCTATTAATTTGTATAAATATTTGATAATAGGATGAGTTGTTTGAGTAAATAAACAAATACTTTGTAAAGCTTCTGGATCTGTCCCCTTTCGAACAGGCCATAGATCTTAGGCCCCAAACCATTCTCTGATATTAAAAGTGAAATAATAGTGTCCGTCAGCCGCCGATCCGACTCAATATCAGTATTGTTAAAGAATTTGCTGCCGTATAACAAAATGGCGACTTCTTGAGGAACATCCAGGTCTTCTGTTTGGTTGACTTCATTGAGAGAACAGAAATACATTTGGTTAGTGAGACCACAACTGTGTCTTTTCACTTGTATTTCATCAATAGTTAAGTTAATCCAAACGCCCCCTAAATATTGTTGACACAATTCAAGGCATATTTGTTCAATGTTTTCGGGAGTGGGCCCCCTCTCCAGTTTGACCGTTGAGTAATCTATTGGTTTCTGGTCTTCTATCTCAGCACTCATTTTATTTTTCAAAAACAGTTAAATCAAATAATTTAAAAACAAATTCAATTGTATTTATCACTGAATTAAATCACTTCTGTTATGTTTCAAACTAACCTTCAGTTTTGAACTAACCTTCAATTTCGAAATTTATTGTGTTATTAGTTGTATCAGAGTTTATCTAATCATTTGCTAGATTACTTCAACGTTGGTTAATGTCGAATAGAAAGGAGCGGGTGATTAGTAATGTAACAAGCAACTAGTGTTGGCAAGAGTACGAAACTTTCGAAAGTTGTATATTACAGAAACGTTTTTGAAAAAATACACTAACAAAAGCGCCGTCTGGTGTTAGCCCTATTCTTAAGGGAATTTCGCACTTTTCTGTAAAAAATTCAAACTAGAATATTTTGTTGACTCATTATAAAGACTTTTTAGAATACTATAAAGTTATTCTCAATACAAAATTAATTGCATCTAGTCTTTTTTCAATTGATTTATTGTCTCAGAATCTCCTCTTATGTTAAATCTATGAGAGGAAAAATACGTACTATACAGTGAAAATGTCAAATTTAGTATTTTTGCAACCCTACCAAATGGTAGTGATTACGTTGAGTAAGAGTTTATGACAAATGAGCGAACATTAATTTTGAACGAAAACGTTTAAAACTGACAAAGATTAATGAATTTATTTAATTGTAATTGTCCTAGCTCATTATATGTCTCAATTACTATTGTTGTTGTCATCGATGTCGCGACGAAAGACATTCTGTTTGGCAAACGTTTGTTTCAGTTCTTGATATCTCTTATATCCCGATTCAACCCATTGCTGACCAAATCAGAGGAAAGTTGTTATAATTAGAGTAAAATTATTTGATTAATAAATATCATGATATTTACCATCGATTGTAATTTGTCGAAAGGAATCTCAGGGAAAAGAGACTCATTGGACTTGACCAAGAACAAAGTTACCCACATGATTCCCACAAGAGTAAAGAGTTTCACTTCTTTAAGAATATTTTCGTATGAATTCCAGTTTTCTTCAATGAATTTCTTTCCGATTATTTTAACGGATTCTTCAATATATGTGTCAATGAATGGTTTGATTGTCTCATCGCTCGGAAACTCTAAATTCTGATCCGCTTTTGCGAATTCAAATCCCCATTCACTGAATAGAGTCCCGAAATCATATCCTCGGTAACCATAACAGGAGTATTCCAAGTCGCAGAGAATCACTCCATCAGTTTCAGTGATCATAACATTAGATCCTCTGAAGTCTAAGTGAGTGAAGATATGCGGAGACTTAGATTCGATGATAACCTTCTTAAGCCATTTGAGTTCTTCTCCGATATCGTAGTTCTTCAGTGTTTCAGATTTGCTTTTTTCGTATAAAGACTTCAAATCAAACCTTTCATTCGCCACTTTATAGCTCTCATCGAAATAGTCGAAAAGCCAATTACCCGATCTTTTGATGGGAACATCCATGGCATGAATGCCGGCCATTTTTCGCGCAACCTCTCTGACCAATTGAGGATCTTTTTGTTCTTCATTTCTAAAACTCTTGTGCTATTCAATGACAAATTATAGACCTTATTTGAATAAACTTGCAAGATACTTACTTTATAATATTTTTGAATCTGACCCCCTTCGAAGAGTCCATAGATTTTAGGACCTAGACCATTTTCCGAAACCAGAAGTGCAATAATGGTATCTGTAAGGCGTTTACTCGTCTCGTTATCTGCATTATTGAAATGTTTGTCCTGGTACAATCTGATGGCCACCTCATAGGGCTGTTTGGTGTCAGTAATTCTTTTATCTTCATTGATGGCACAGTAATAGAGTTGATTAGTGAGTCCACCGCTGAGTCTTCTAACCTCGACCTCATCAATACCTAATGTCGTCCAAACGCCTCCTAAATACTGTTGACACAATTCAAAGCACTGTTGCTTAATATTTTCCGGGGTTATCCCCCTCTCAAACGTGAGTTTTGAAAAATCAATTTCAAGTTTTTGATCTTCTGTTTCACTCATTTTATTGAATATTTATTTCAATTGAATCAAAATTTCTTAAAATAAATTTTCTATAATTCAAACGTTTAATAGAACTGTTGATCTGATTTTATAGTTGAGGAAACACCTAATTTAAAAGTCATGGCAAATGTACTAATTATCTAATCATTTATTGGAATAAATAGCGATAAAATCCACTAAACGTGTGATCAAAACCTTTAGCTCTTAATCTGATTGAACTTCAAATAATTATCGACATCAGACTTATACTTAGCGTTGCCAACTCTTTTTTATGAAAACCGGGAATTTCATGTGTCTCTCCCGGGACACAATGGAGCAAAATGGGAT
>JAQGBD010000123.1:0-47078 GCA_034698165.1 Punctoribates punctum
AAACTGAACAGAATAAGTCGACTGACAGTAAAAGTAGTAAAATATCGACAAATGTTTCGACGAGAAGTCAAGAATCAGAAGAAAATCAATCGAAACAAAAACTTAATGAAAAACTGGAACTCACGACACAACCCAATGAATCAGTGATTTATTGTCGGCAAAGACTTTGTCATCATTTTTTGAATTCTTCAGTTTTGGGTCAATTTTATGGGAATTTCCATAAAAGGTGTTCTCTTTATATCTGATTGGATTCCAAAATTAGTTCTGTCAACAGATTTATTGGTCTAAAAATGTTTTATTTTGAAATAATTATATTAATTGTATACAAATTTTGAAGAAATTTTGAGAACAAATGAATATTTTCTTAAATAAAAATTAAATAAAGAGTTTTATTGGAGTTCTTTAATCATAACTCTGTTCCGAATCGGAATCGGATGACTCACTACTGGTCTCGCTATCAATCACTTCTCCGGTGTAATAGAGAATAGCATTTGGGACCAAATTTTCGGCGATTGTGAGCCCCAACTGCCAGTCGTCCCACAAGTAGTCTTTCAAACCCTCAGTCATTTCCATCTTCTCTTTTGGTGTTTCCGGAGGATCGAAGAAACAGAAGAATGAGGGGATGCCGTCCTCTTCGATACACTTTTCTTTCGAATTCGAATACTTTCCCAAAAGGTTTTTGCCTTTTTTCCAATTGATTGGACTTCCCTTCCGTTCGATTGGATAGAAGGCATTGGTTTCGCTGAGGTCTTCGTTTTCCAGATCGGGTCCAAACTCTAATACGTACTCTTTTCTTAGCACTTCATTATTGAAGTACTTATTTGATCCGAAGTGGAATTCGAGGACCAGTTTCGATGGATTTGACTCATAAGTGCCGACAATGTCTTTGAGTTGACTGAGAACTGTCTCGTCGTCTCTGTTAACCCATTTTCTGATTTGACTGATGTTTAGCATAGCCTCCAACCAGAAGTCAGGAATTCCTTCAACTCTTTGGTCTTTGAGTTGAACGAGTGATTGGCTCTCTTGTGAATCCAATTCGAAATCACACTCTTCTTCAGTTGGTTCAACAGTTCCGATGATAATATCCCTTCTTTTGACAAAAATTTCACTGAATTTGGAGACGAATTTCGATTCAATGACTTTGAGAAACTCTTTTTCGAGTTCGCCGTCGACTTTGAGTTTATTCAACTGAAGTTTGCGAAGGGCTCGGATACGACGCTTCACTTCTGGCGCTTCATCGGCTTCATTGGAGGACACCCTTTGGCCGCTTTTCTTCGTCTCAATTTCATTCAAACTTTGAGGACTGACAGACATCTTAGGAATTCTCTTAAATGAAATTTTCTAAAGAAAAGTATTTGACAATTGTTTAAGACTTTACTGAAAGCTATGAATAATCGTTTGATTAAACTCTTTATTGAATTCGAATTCTAAACGATTTGAGAAATAAGTTTCCATAGAATGCATGCGATCACCAATTATTGCATCTCTTAGAGCGAGACTATGATTCCATAAACGATTAACCAAGGTACATACTTGTGTCTCGTTCTTCACTTTATTTTCATAAAAAATTAGTGTTTTCCTCAAATTTTTTGGCACTTAATCGGATCAGACTTTGAATATTAAGTAATATTTATATTCTGTTAAATTTCAAATTGAATTCAATTTATTTGTGATTTTATTTGAATTAAAAGTTTATTTGAGAGAATTTTTAATAAGTTTTTAACCAAAATGTTTACATCCATTTGTTGGAAGAGAGCACTGATTATCGTCGCTCTCCTGTCTTATATCCAAAGTGGAGACATAACTGAATTGTGTTCAGACAAATACCCGATTGACGCCGGCCTCAGTATTCGTGGTATCACTCATTTCATCAAAGGCTCGAATGTTTGGCGACTGAATGACTCAAATGCCGATGAAATAGAGGGTCCCTTTCCTCTAAAGGCCGTTTTTAGACATTTGGATTCTGAGTCAGTGGACGCGGCCTTTCATATAAACATTAATAATGTGAATACCGAAGACGAGCTCCAAATGTCGTTCTTAGCGTTTCTGTTCAGCGGACAGAACTATTACATCTATCAAATTACAGCCAATTACCAATTTGACTATTGGAACCAAAGTAAGGGCGTTCCCTTTCAACTAACCCCTGGCAAAGGACTGATCAGTTCGTTCAAAGACCAAGAGGATAGCCGTCCCTTTGATTCAGCGCTTTTCAATAGGAGAGAGTCTAAACTACTTCTGACTATTGATAAGGATGTCTTTGTGATCTCTTCCTTCGAGAAGTGGACAAATAGTTCGATGGTTATCAACAAAGAGAAAATGTTACCAAATATTGGCCGCGAAGGCAAAGTGGACGCCGCTATCGATCTGAACGACGACCAGTTTATGATCATATTTGGCCAAAAATATTGTATTGTTCACAGACTTCAACTCAAATGCAATGAAAACTCGATTCAGGATTACTTCAAATGCAATCAAACAAATGATTCGTTTGTGACCACCACTCAAATCACAACCAGAGGTCACATCCAGAGCATCACAAAGACAACAACTGGTGAACCACAAGAGGCTCAACTTAAAGAGGGCTCGAATATGCTCATCACTATTCTTCTGATTGGTTTCGCCATTTTGATTGTGGTTATCATTCTTAGTATTGTATTGTTTTGTTATGTCTCTAACCGAAAGAAGGGGTCGACCTATCAGTCAAAATCAAAGACTGATATTCCTTCGGCGGTTAGCCTCAACTCAAAGAACATGTCCATGACTCAGAACAGTTCGAAGGGCGGACAACAATACTCAACCTTTTCTGGAGCTTTCGGTCCCAACACTGAATTGAAGACATGACTCATCTTTCAATTAATTGAAAACTTAAATTCTTTCACAAAATTAAGAGTAAAATCAAACTAAACCCAGTCTTTCATTACCTTTGTTTCACATTAATTTCAATTATTTGGATTAGTTTTGAGTGTTTTTATTAAATTAAACTACAATTTGAATGTTTTGATAATCTTATCTAAAAATTATTTGAGTGAAAGAAATTCCTTTTTCAGCTCAACTAAGATATCAGGTCTGAGAACATTGCCGTCACTGATCTCTCGTTTGACTTTCGGAGTGCTATTAGTTTTAATTTGTGTCGACTTTTCTTCTATTTTTGGTTTCTTTTCCTGTGCTGTAGTGCTCTGAGTAGTGCTTTGACCAGATTTTTCACTTTTTCCAATGTCCTCGTCGTCGTCATCTGTAACATCGACCGAATCTTCGTTGTCGTCGTTGTCTTCTTTAGGCTCATCTTCTTTATTGTTTTTCACAGATTTTGGCTCTTTTTTGGCAACATTTGAATTATTTTTATCACTATTTTGTTGATTTTTTGTTTGGTTTTCTCCTTTAGTGTTCTCTTGTTTTTCTTTGGAAGTGTTGTCCTTTGGTTTAGATGTCGGATCTGCTTCTTTAGAGCTCTCACTTTTCGAGTTGTCTTTTGTCTTTGAGCTCTTGTCTTCGTCTTTAGAAGAGGACACTTCTGGCTTTCCGTTTGAATTTTCATCTAAAGCTTTTAGACTGTCGTCTAAAACAACAGTGATTTTAGAGTCAATCCACTTATCTTTGAGTAAATCAACGATTGTTTGTCTTTGATTGTGGTTTACATCAAAAGTTTTACGAAATAACTCTTTGATGTTATCATTGGATTCTTTTCGCATTCTATTAATCCATTCGTTACTCTTGTGTTGTGCTAGAAGTTTATGAGTCATATTGTAGTCAAACGGATAACTGAATCCACAAAAAAAATACAAATAATTAACGAATTAAATGTTTGAATCCAAACCTCTTATTCCAAATATAGAAGACAATGACTCCAAAGGCCCAGACATCTGCAGTTCGGGGGTCATAGCTCTCTCCGGTCAGAGTTTCGGGCGCACAGTAAGGACCGGTACCGACACATGTATTACTCAGTTCTTTAGTGTTTTTCTTGACATTCATCCAAAGTCTGGAATAAGTGAAACCCGAAATTTTTAAGGCCTTCTTCTCATCCAATAATATTCGTTCTGTCCTGAGATCTCTGTGAACAATACCATTTATGTGAAGATAACAGACACCACTAATCAACTGTTGTGTCCACTTTTGGCACTGACTTTCTTCCATTGGATTAGACTGTTTGTCAATGAAGTCATAGAGTGAACCGTTGGGAGTCCGACGCATAAGAATGATGACCTTTTTTGGAGTCTCGAACACATCCAAAGTACTAATGATATTCGGATGTCTTTCATCTAAAGCTCTCAGAATCCTAACAAATCTTGGGACCAGTTTTGTGAGAAAAGAGTCATCTTTTCCTTGTTTTTCAACAACTCTGGCGACAATGTCCTCCTCTTTGTATTTTGCTTTGAAAATGGTTGAGAACTGTCCGCTCGACAATTCTTCGCCCGTGAGTTTGTATCCTTTGGCTGACATCTCATCGGGAGAGTCGGCTTTTTGTTTCTCCTTTTCATCCTTAAGTTCCTGTTCGTGAGCCTTCTTGAGGGCGTCCTCCTGTTTCAGACGCAATTTTTCAGCCTTTTCTTGTTTCCGTTTCTTCTTTTCTTCTGATGAAGACATCCCTTTCTATACAATTATTGTCTTGTCTTTGAATTGATCAGAAAATAGTTTTTATGAATTCTTTACAATCTTTGATATATTCAACGGATTTTCGATATTTCCAATAATTTTCCAATAATTAGATTTATTTCACTCAACGCTCACTTATTTTTAATAACTTTTTCTACAATTTTTATGTAAAACTGAATTTTCATCAAAATTAACCCCAAATTAAAGACAAAATATTACACTTTTGTGGTATTATTTTATTGTAAAAATTAAAGTTTTCCCCATTTTCTCAGTAATCAGAATCTTATTAATGGAATGAATTGTTTTTAATTTTTATATAACGTTTTTATTTACAAAAACTAAGATTTTTTTGAAATTAAGAAAATATTAGATAAAAAGCAAAAGAATTGTAGATTTTTGGAAATGAATTACTTCTTCTTTTTCTTATTCTTTTGTTGATTTTCTTTATCTATTTTGCTGTGCGTCAGACGGAAGTCCTCCGGATTAAGAAAGCCTTTAGAGTGGGCCGGTTTGGTGATAACGCTTTTAGTGATGAGTCGGTTCTTCGTTTGATTGTCGGACAACTCCTTCTCGAGTCGGTCGGTATTGAATTTGATTCTCTTCGCTCCCTTTACGTAACCTTTAGAGTCGTACTCAAGTTTTCCGCTTTTTTTGGTCTGAGAACTGTTGTCTTTATCTGTCATTTGTTTGATCTCTTCCAAAGTTTGACCCCTTTCCTTACGTTCAACCTTTTTGTCTTCAGAAGTGGAAGCATAGGAGGCGTCAGACATTTCAGTCATTTTGTCTTTAAACTCAGTTTTCTCGACGTCTGTCCATTTGTCGGTTCCACAACTGATTTCCAAACATCTGATTAAATATCTAATGATTCCAAAAACAATGAGACCAATGGTTGAACTCGAGGCCAACGCCAGCAACAAAGCAGTGGTTAATAATAAAAATTCGTTAATTGGTGTCATATCTAATGTTTTGCTGATATTCTTGTCCTTCAAAACCACGAAATAAACCAAAACTGAGAACAAAACTGAAACCAAAAAAATGATGATTTGAAGCGAAATCAGACAATAATTGCAAGAATTGGACTCTTTGTGCGTTCCTTTGATTAAAGCGCTTCTCTGAATATATTGTCTCTTTATCTGTCTGTAAACACAGCCACTGATCTCTGCGATGAGAAGACCCGTAAAACTTGAACCAAAGATTGCTAAACAGAGGACTACTTTTGGATTCTCTTTGAATGCATTCGATCCAAGGATTGAAGACATTACCACAAAAGTTGAAGTCATCAGAAGACAGAACAGAAGCCATTCTTCAAACCAAATAAGTTTCGGTTGAACTCTAATTCCGTTGATTTCTCTTTTTTCAGAAGTTCTGATTTGTTCGCCAATTCTCTCAAAGCTTAAGCTCAGAAATGATGGACAGAATGTCTCCTTTGAACAGAACATCAGATTCTGTGGCTTAACAGACATTACTTTGGCTATGTTTAGGGGAGTGTTGGTCACAAACTCTTCAATAGCATAGAATATACGGTCCCCACAGTTCTCGTCAATCACTTCAATGCCGTCGAAGAATATTTTTGAACCTAATTAAGACATCAAATGTTTGAGATAACGTTGGACTCAAAAATGTATTTACCTTTGAGACCGTTGTGGATTACCCTGACGTGAGTGACAAAAGGAAAGCCGGTTTTACGCACAGATATAATGCCAGAGCGAAAGTGGTTTGAAAAACACAAGAATTCGTGACTGACTTCCATTTGAGAACAGTTGAGATTTGTGGACACAATCTTGAACTTCTTGGTTGAGTAAGTGTCAGATGTGAGCACATCCAGTCTTATAACTGCTGTTCTCATATTGAAGTTTGGCGACGGGTTACTGAAGATGGGGGACACCACATATCTTGGATTATCTTTAGTCACACTCTTCGGCGAAATCCCTTTCTGAAAGACTGTCTTTACAGTTCTCCTCTTAAAGATTTGACTTAAGATGTTTAAGATTAAAATGAGAGCCAAAAGACACCAAATGGTTAAAACGACCATCAGATGGGACTCATTCACTGATAGCGAAGACATTCTGAAGGACTCGAAAACTAAATAAGTGTTAATATTATCGGTAATATTGTCTTCGAATGAAATGACTTTTGAATTGAGCGAGCTATTCTTGTTAGAAATTATGATTTACATAACTTTTGTCAAAAGTTGGTAATCAGAGAATTGTTATACAATAATGAATTTGAGTCTCGCGACGCCTTTTCTCAACATATTTGTCAACAAAATTGAAGCCTTTTTTATTGACTGATTTCCGACTATTTTTGCGAAAATAAAATCAATGAATCAAATAATATAATTAATTGGCATTTATTAATCAATTTTAATAGTGTTCAGCCATAATCGAAACAACGACTCCGGACCAGCCCACGAAAGGGTGTGATCGCTGTCCTAAGCCAGTAATGTCGTGATACTGTTCCCAAACAAAATCAGTTCTTTGATATTCTTTAAACATATTATTAATTAAACTATTTCTCAGTTCATTATATAATTTCTTTGCTCTCAACTGATTCGGACCCAATGTTTCTGAATAATGTTTCAATCCTTTAAGGACCAGATAATTGACATTTATCCAAATGGGTCCTCTCCAATAGGGTCCTGAATATTCAGTGTTAAATTTATTGTAATAAAAGCTGGTTTTTGAAAGAGATCTCAAACCAAAGGGAGACCACATTTCCGATGAATTGGATATCTTATCGAAGACATGACTCAATTTGGGACTCTTGGCATCAATCAGTCCAAACATGAGTGGAAAGAGGTTGACATAACCCAATTGGTCACAAGTCAATTGATATTTGGGGCGAGACCACACTTTCCTAATCACACCTCTTTTAGGATCTCTAACAAGGGATACATTAGTTGAATGAAAACCATAATCACAATAAGCGTTGTGTTCTTCAGACCAATGAAGTTCGTCTAAAAGTTTATTATCGGATAGAAGTCGTGCCGTTTCTTCATATTTTACTTTTGCTGACTCATCGTTCAGAGTGTCTGCTATTCGAGACATGATATCAGAGGCTAAAGCCATCCAACACCTGAGGTCTAAGTGATACTCAGAGTCTGTTGGATGTGTAGCGCGAGGATAATCATCCAAACCTGAAGTCAGTGTTTGTGGATTAAGTTGTTTATCATCTGAGTCTGAATCTCTTCCTCTCCATCGGTAAGTGCTCCTAATCTGACCGATTTGTGATGAGTTATACCATTGGAACCAAGCCTTCAGTCGGGGGTAAAGAGTTTTGAGGTAATTGTTGTCGATTTGCTTTCTTTTGAGGAGAGAATCAATTGTGAGGAGAAAAGAGGGCGGATTGGCATTAGTTTCGTGCTGTGTGTTCACTGACCCGAACTTATCAATCAATTCACTACCGATTGTTATTTCTCTGGGAATCCAACCGTTAATATTCATCAAATAGAACCAGGACTTCATTATTGTCAAAGTTAGTGAACTATTCCATCTCTGAATTAATAAATTATGAAAGCCTTCGTCCCAAAGAAAGGGACGGGGGAAAATAGGTCGAGAGGGCACCGCAGATAACATTTGGAGAGGTCCGTACCATTTGGGAGCTTTCATTCCGGGAGAATCTACTGATAGGTTTCCATTAAAATATCCAATACTTCCCAACATTTCACTCAAAACTGATTTCGCGAATTCTATTTGACTTCTATTAAAACCTTTTGATTTCAAACCAAACTTTTCTTCAAATTCTTTATCAAAAACAGAAATCTTTTCTTTCAATTCTTTTTCATAATTTTCTTTCAAAGAATTTTCCGATTTCTTGGTTTTGAATTCAATTTCAACTTTGGATTTGTGTTTGAAAACCACTTGAAATGCAATCAGATTTTCTTTGTTTCCAATCATATCTGAGCTCTCATTCTTGAGACCAAATATTTGTGTTCCGTTCACTTGGATTGCAATCAAATTATTTTTCAATGTCTTTGTGATGTTTACTATAGAGGACATGGACTCTAAATGTCCGCCATACAGGAGTCCCTCCACACTGGAGTTGAATTTTACCGAAAAATTACCCATGAATTTGTTGAAACCTTTCATATCAACGGAACTCTGATTGAAATAAACCGATTCGAGAGAGTCTTCACTTCTTTCTATTATTGTATATAAAATCAGAGAAATAGTTTTGTTTTCTTCTTTGTTAGAATCGATGGATACCATTGCTCTCCAATTATCTTCTGATTGTTTGATAAAACTTGTGTTTAAAATGAAGTTTTTGTCTTCAATTTGTTGAAAACCAAAATCTCTGAAATTATGTGATTTCCAGCCGTACCTCATATTGTCGTTGGCGTCGCAATAGTGCCTCAATTGTAGTGATTTTACATCTTTGGCATCGTTTGTGAACCAAACTAAACCTATTGCCGGCGAATCGGGAGAACTGCTCCTCAGACTGAAATAATGAAGACCACGAAAAGTACCCCAAGTATTGAACGGTAGTAATGGTTCCCCATGAAAGTGATGGTCGAAAGGGATGTTCACATCTGTAGAGTTGGCCCAACAAATGCTTGAATAGTATATTAAAGAAATTAAAAGAAATGCCACTTCTCTCTGAAAATAACTCATTATTGGAAGAAATCGCTTCAAAACTGATTATTCAATTAATTCTATGACTTTTAAAGTTGTCGTTAAGTAAACCAAACTCTTATATAACTGATTAATATTTTTGATAACTATGTCAGCAGTGATATCAATAAAAGCTATTAACCAGTGCTCAACGCCTTCGGTCAGAGAGGGTGTCCGACAAAATTTTTTACCTGAAGGGGTCAGAAAGGGTATTTTCCCGAGAGCTAAAAAATCAAAGGGGACCAAGCTAAAAATGTCGGCCAAAATATTAGGGGCATTTAATCTATACCCCTCCTTTGAGCATTACTGCTATTAAATAAACTAAAATGATAGATAAATTCATTATTTCATATCCCAGGGAACCAGGGACAATTTGTATCAAATGCTTATTTCTAGCAAACAAAACAAGATTAAAGAAAAGTGTTGATTATCCAAGTAATTTGAAATACAAGTTAAAAACACATTTCAAATATTTGTAAGCTATTAAGTGAGTATTGTTTAAATCAGGTATCGCTAATTCATCGACCTCAGGGTTATTAGGAGGGGGTGTCTGAGCTTTTTCGAACCAAAACTCAGGCGAAAGTATAGGGGGAGAGTCAAATTCCACTTAAACTTCCATTTTTTTCGCGATGTCAGTGGGATTTTGCCAAATTTGAACTTCATAAGGGTTTCCCGAACTTTACCGCCATTGCTACTGGGTTATGCCTGGTTTAAATAAAGTTGAAATTCTAAAAGAAAAATTAAATTCTAGTAAAAGATACGAATTCAAAAGAAAATTGTAATAAAAAATGGAAATATTTGAGTCATTTGACTCTGACTTTTAATTTTCATATTCAATGTTAATAATTATTAAATAATAATATATAAGGAAAATCATATTTAAATGTATAAAAGATGTGTAAAATATATCTAAAAATAGTAGTCATTAATCAGTGACTTCTAATTCGTTTGGAGATAACAATTGTTTTTCGGGATCAGAAAAGTTGAGAATCAATTCAACACTTTTGAGGCGACGGAATTCTGGTATATAAGTGGCATAAAAGGGGCCGAACATACAGAAGCCGATCCATTCGCAAATGGCGGCCACCGATTTGCCCAAAGATTCTCTGATCTCAATTATATTCCAGATTTTCGTATTAATAAATTCAAAGAAAATATAACCGAAAAAACTGGGAATAATCACTGAAACGATTATTATCCGTAAAATTCCAGTCTTTTTAGAGCCGACATTGAATGCGATTTTTGACTGAAGAATAACATCAAAAGTCCCGAAAAGACACGTTATATAAGTCCCGAAATTATGAGTTCCGTTCATTTCCGAAGAACGAAAGTTTCCGATTATTATAAGACCTAATACTGTGAGTAATCCGCAGATATATGACCAGAAATTCAGTCGTTTTGTAAGACTTGAGGCCGAATCCGTGTAACACATCATTTGGGATCCGTTTTGATACTTAATATCAAAAATATGGTGCCGTATATATACCGTCAGACCCACTAAAAGAGCCCCTAAACTGAATAAAATGGTGAATAGAGAAGCCTCGGGTGCTCTCATCCCTGTGTCGCTGATGAAAGGGACGGAATTTTTCAAGTGTTCGAACTTCAATGTAATTACATAACTATTAAAATAAATTAATTTATTTGTATTTTTAAGAAAATTCAATAAATATTTGTATGGAATTAGAATTTGTGAAAATTAGTTAATTATAACTTACAGTAAAAAAGGGCCGAAAACTATTTGAAACGAGAGGTAAAGAGGTATCAAAAATACTTTCGGAGTCATCTTCAATAACGTCATATATTGAATCCAGAGATGGGCTACAAAAATATGAACATGGTCAACATTTTGAGCACTCTTCAAATAAGTATAATTACAGATGAAATTTCAAATATTCATTTGACTTCAAAGGGATTTGTAATGAACAAGTTAATTTGCGTATTTAAACTTTTTAATAAGCGAAGAATTAAGTGATAATTCAAATTATTCTAAATTAATCTTGTAACAGAAATAAAAAGGGAAAATTATTTTTCTCCATTGTTCACAATCGGAAATTTTGTCCTTTCACTTTGAATAAGGAAAGGTTGAAAAAAGGTCATTAATTAAATGAATACGTCTTTTGATTGAATAAACCTTCCCATTGGTTCTCTCATTAGACACTCTCTTAGAGACAACGGTTTGTCCGCATTTTTCACACGAATACAAACCTTTTAACCATTTTTTTCTCTTTAAAAAACAGCTCTTATATTGTTTTTAAACGAAATCTAATTTTATTGGAATACAAAAGCAGTGATCGTGAAGGTACCCGATCGCAGAGGGGGAGGGGGCGTACGTCGGAGTTTTTTTAATTTTTTCATTCCTTGGGCCCAATTTTTTCAGATGCGGCCCAAAAGTTAAGTTTTTTCCGGCCAGATTTCTGTGGAGCGGGGGGAGGGGGAGGGTCATGCTACCAAAAAATAGGATGTGTTTGGGCTATACCCCCTTGCGATCACTTTACAAGAGTGAGTTTTAACTTTTAACTCCTACTTAAAGAACTTAACCTTGATCTTCAACCATAAATCCTAGTGAAATAAATATAATTTGTACTAGTTACAATTGGGACTATCAATCAAAATTTGAGAATAAAACTGAGGAAATTGCATTTTGTGTATAATTTTTAAAGAAACATAAATTATATAATCGATTGAAGTATTGATAAAAATAGAATTTTGTCGGATTGTGAGCACAATATTGAGTCCTCTCCAGACTCACAATCGAAAGCTCTTCAGAGTATTAGTTCCGTTAACTTACATAAGATGTCAGTAAAAGAGTTTCAAACAATTTTTTAGACAAAAGTTTACATAATTTTGTGTAAAAAATCCAAAACCAAAACATATTATTGACTCAAATGCTCTGATTTTCAATTATTTATTAATTTTATTTTAAAACAATTAAAAGTGAGTTCACTCTAATACCTAAATGACTTAATCCTTGTCCTCAACACTAATTCCAGGATTAAATTCAAATGACACAAAACTGATCTAAATCTTAAGACTTGATAATTAAATTTAATAAATTTACTTGTTTACATTTGAAGATTCAATATTCAATTAATTTTAAATGAGATATAACATGAGGTTTAGATTATAAGCAATTTGTAGTGTGAAATAGTAAATTGTCTAGCACAAATTTCATTGAACTTTCATTAAGACTTTCGATTGTCTTACAATGAAATCGGATTTTGTCTTAAATCGCTTTTAAATAAAAATCAATAAAAGAATACATTTTTTAGTTATGGCAGACGGCGGCAGATCTCGAGGAAGAGCTCGCGGAAGGGCCACCACTGCCACAGAATCCACTGCTTTTGATGTACGGCCACTACAGCAGTCATTGCCTCAAACTGGAGGACAGGCAGCATATGCCGGCGCTATGGGTACCGGAGGAGACGCCGATAATAGCAGAGGAAATGGTTTGTTAGGAAATAATGTGTTTAATAGTAATTATTTGTATTTTCAATTGGAGGTAACGGCAGCGGATCCGCAACCACTAGAGGTAGAGCTGGCTATAGATCTATTGGTCCGCCTCTTAATACTCGACCGAATGATTTGGCGACCAAAAAGGGAACGGGTGGAACAAATGTTGATTTGTTGGCTAATTATTTCCACTTAAAAACGCCCCAAAATGTGGTGATATATGACTATCACATTGACTTTGAACCAGAAATCGATTCTCGAATCGTCCGAAAGGGTCTTCTCTATAATCAATCAGTTCGGGAGGCGTTCGGCGATCGTTTGATGTTCGACGGCATGTCTAACCTCAAGTCGACGGTACGCCTGCCTTCGGAAGAGACCGAATTTTATGCGACGCGAACTACAGACCAGACTCGGGTAAAAATCCGTGTGAGACGAGGGGGAGAAATAGGGTGGGGTCACAACGAAATGTTCAGACTATACAACACCCAAATGAGGAAAAACCTCCGATTATTGGAGTGGAAACTCATTGGACGCCATTATTTCAATCCTAATATAAAAATCAATTTACCGAAACACCGGTTGGAAGTATTGCAGGGATTGTTGACTGCAATCAATAGACACGACGGCGACAACATTCTTATGGTCGCCGAAACCATCCATAAGATCATAAGAACGGACTCTGTTTTGGATAATTTGCGACAGATTTATGATCGCGACAGAAATGCCTTCAAAGACAACGCCAGAAGAGAACTGACGGGTAGTATCGTAATGACCAAGTACAATAACAGGACTTATAAAGTGGATGACATCGCCTTTGATAAGAACCCGCGAACTGTATTCGAGAAGAACGGAACCAATATTTCTTTCATCGATTACTATAACCAACAGCACAGCATTCAAATCAGAGATGCCGGTCAACCCTTATTAGTTGCCATTCCCAGTCTTCGTGAGCAAAGAGCGGGTCAGCCCAACCAAATACTTCTCATCCCTGAGTTGTGTTATATGACAGGAATGTCAGACTCGATGGCCAACGATTTCTCTGTGAGAAGGGATTTGACTCAAGAGACACAACACGACCCCAAGAAAAGAGTCGACCAATTGAACCAATTTATAACATCACTGAACAGACATCCGGCGATCACACAAGAAATGGGAAAATGGGGCCTTCAGTTTGATAGCAATTTGGTAGAAGTAGCAGGTAGAGTTCTCAACTGTGAACCTGTCCTCACTCATAATGAGACACCAAAAACAGTCCGACCCTGGGATCAAAAATCTGGTGAATTCAGTAAAGAGATTCGCGGAAAACAAATGTCGAGTTCTGTGAATATCAACAATTGGACTATAATTGCCTCCAAAAGGGATCAGAATATTGTCAATGAATTCGCTCAGACATTGAATCGAGTATTCCGTCCAATGGGTGTCGGTTTGAGTCAACCAACGGTCAGAATCCTAGACAATGACCGGACGTCTACTTACGTTCAGGCGTCTAATGAAGTGCCGCCCAGTTGTCAGATAATTGTAGTAATCCTTCCCAACAATAATAAGGATCGTTACGACGCCATCAAAAAGATCTTCTGTTGTGAACACCCGATGGCCTCTCAACTGGTGGTCTCACGAACTTTGAATAAGAATTTGATGTCTGTCAGCACCAAAATAGGGATTCAAATGGCGTGTAAGCTCGGGGCTGAGCCCTGGGTTCTGGACATACCGGTCAGTTCCAAGTCTATGAAAATTAGTGAAATACTGATCTAATTTTGTTCGAAATAAAGCCAAAGAACCTGATGGTCGTCGGGTTTGATGTGAATCGGGACAGCGCTCAACGCCAGCGAGCAATCGGTGCCTTCGTTTGCAGTACAAACTCTTCTCTTAGTAAATGGTTTTCGTGTGTTTCTCCGCATACGAACCACGAGGAGTTGTCCAACAATTTCCGATCGAATTTTCAAAGTAAAACAAATCTCTTAATTTGTTCTCAATTAAGATATATTTTAAAATGTCTGTCCAAAAGTGGGTCTCAAACGTTACTACGACGTCAACAAAACTCCTCCGCAATCGATTGTCGTTTATAGAGACGGTGTCGGCGAAGGGGATATCGATTATGTCTATCAGTTTGAGGTCAAACAGATAGAAGACGCCATTAAGACAGTGTTCAACACTGTTCCCATCAAATTGTGTTTCATAATCGTCACCAAACGGATCAATACTCGACTCTTTCTAAAGGGAAGCACTGGTTTCCAAAATCCTATTCCGGGAACAGTTGTTGATTCAGTTGTGACTCGCGCTGAAAGATATGACTTCTTCCTAATCAGCCAATCAGTACGTCAGGGAACTGTCACTCCAACGATGTATAACATTATAAGGGATGACACTAAATGGGGGCCCACACGACACCAACAGTTGGCCTATAAATTATGTCATCTCTACTATAATTGGATCGTAAGTCAAAATTAGTTCTTTTAGTAATCAATTTTCAATAATTGCTTCTACTTTAGGGTACGATACGAGTGCCGGCCCCCTGTCAGTACGCCCACAAATTGGCCTATCTCATCGGAACATCACTCCATCGTCCGCCTCATCAGCGCCTATCGGGAAGTCTTTTCTATTTATAGAAAACTTCTAAAAATATGAGTTCCATTGCTTTAAAGCCTTTTCGCATAAAATGCAAATCAAAACGAATTATTAATTTATTCGCATTTAATAAAATTTAATATAAGTTTTGGTTTCTATTTATACAAAATCATTCTATTCTTTACCTTATTTTGTGATTATATAAGACTTGAATTTAAAATATTTATTATGAAATTCAAAGTAAACTCTTTTGAATGAAATCCTAAAATCTGAGAAAAATTACATTGAATTCAATGGTTTTAAACCCAATAATTTCATTCCATGATTGAGAACATTTCGGGAGCAGTAAAATAACAAGAGTCGGGTTTTGGCCACTTCTGATTCCTGGCCCTTCACTTTCAATACCTGATGGGCTCTGTTTATGGCGTTCCTGTTTATCATTTCAATTAATTAGAAATTCATTAAATCATTTTATAATTACCTCAAATCAAACAAATATTTGACAATAAGACTGGGCTCTAGTTTTTCAAAGGATTGGCACAAAATCTCATCAAATTGTGACAACAAATTAATTAATAATTTTGCCTCAAATTCGTTCAAAACATTTACATTTGGCTCGAAATCAAAGTCGATATCAAAACCACAGTTGGATTCGAGACTAATATCCAAAAAGGGATCAATTAATGTAATGCTATCAATGAGTTGAAGGAAGACCTGCAAAGTCTTGCGTGACTGTATTGAATACTAATTCCGGTATCGCCGGTGTGTCTGAGGGCTCGCTCCCAATTGAACTTATAATCAGATACTCTTCTGTGAGATAAGTCATGTATGAGAAGACCAGACATTCCCAATATATCTGTTACGGCATCGAACTTGTCTTCACTTATTTTCGTGTCTTAAGAGATAAAATTAAGATTAAATAAAATTCTTTAAACCGATTACATCGATGACTGACTCGGACTGGTTCTGCAGGACTCGATTGCCCTCTCCTTCGCCTCATTGAGAACATCTTCAAGAAAAATGATTTCTCCCTTTCGAGTACTCATTCCGACGATTCGACCGAATTTCAAATGAGTTAATCGACTGATTATTTTAAAGTAAAATATGTTTAAAATTCGATTAATTAATAAAATTGATTAAATAAATGACTTACTCATGAAAATCAGAATTCAAATGATTTAAAATTTCAAATAAATTATTGAAATGTTTTGATTGACTGTTGTCTACGATATAAAACATTTTACGAAAATTGAATAATTGTTTTCTATGAACAGCGGCTGCGATATCACTGAAAAACAAATCATTACTCTTTTTGATCAATCAATTGAGAAGTGAGTCAAACCGAGTCAAATAGAGTGTCGATCCGTCGCTCTTAATCACCGGCACTTCAATTGAACCTCTTTTGGAATTCGTGCCGTTTATTACTGCAATTTGAGCCCCGGTTTTATCAGTTTGAATGAGACCTAAATCTCTCAATTCATCGATTATTGTGAGGGAAGCCTTTGAATACATGGATTCACTGTGAAAGTCATCGAATTGAATGCCTAACCGATTGTACAGAGCTTTCAGTTGATTAACACTAAGTTCTCTGAATCTCTGCCATTGTCTCAAAACATCTGAATTTTCTTTTGTTTCCAAATCATTGAATCGAGTTTTGGCGGACTGTCGCCACTCCTCATTGGCTTTGCACTCGGCATTTCCCTTAACATAGACTTCAAATAAATGTTTGACCGGATCGTTGGCCAAACTTTTGTCGTCACCGAAGTAATCAAAGGCTAGACTTAAAATACCGAATTGAGTTCCGAAATCTCCCAAATAGTTGAGTCGAATGACATTATGGCCACAAAATTGGAGAATATTAGCGACAAAATTGCCGATAATTGTCGAGCGATAGTTCCCGACATGAAATGGTTTTGCGATATTCGGTGACGAAAACTCTACGACAACTGTTTCGGGTCCGTCCGCTCCTGAACTCAATAAAGTAGTTTTACCAAAATTCTTCGTCAAATCACTTGATTTTAAATCGTTTATCAAATCCTAAAACAAAGACATGATTTATATCCGGAAAATCTCTCCATTTATTAGAGATTTAACCCAAACCTTAACATAAAATTCATTTTCGACTTCGAATTCAATCAGAGGTTTGGATCGGTTTTCGTCTAAAGTCGGCTCAAAACCTATTTCTCTGATGAATGAGAGCTGAAAATAAAAACCCAATTAATTATCAAATCTTAACTTTGATTTAACTCACCTTAGATAAAGAATTTTGAAAATCTTTTGCAGTGAGATTATGATCAAGATCATTTATATCAATATAAAATTTAGGCCTAATATCTCTATTACTTTCGAGATTTGTGCCCTTAATTGGTTTGGTTTTAATTGATTTATAACTAATTTGATTACATTTTAAATATTCCCTCAAATGAGTCAAAATTTTTTGCTTTATTTTCAAAACCATTTCAAAACCTAATTAAGAATAACAAAAACAAATGAAAAATATTAACAAAATTATATTATTTCAAACATCATTTAAATCACAGTTTAAGTCATTATTTAAAACTTATTTAAAATTGGATTAAAAAACAAGAAAATCACAGATTTATTAAAATCTCTGTTTATTTTCAAAATAAGCGATTTGTTTGTCACGTGATATGACGTCCAGTGAATGATGTAATGCAATGAATCCAATGAAGTGCCGCTAAATTCAGGCGATTGGCCTCAATCTCATCCCAAACACAATCTATTGACAAATGATTTACCATTTATTGGAATTAGGTTTCGAGTCAAACGACACAATATTTCTCAAATATAAATGAGAAGACCAGAGGAGAGGTATTAATGGTATTCCCTTTTATTGATCATAAAATGTTTGATTTTTCCATTTTATTTGATAATTAGATTAGATTTTAAAACAATTGAATAACTATTTTCCGAATAGAATAACATTTAATACAATAAATAAAAAGATAATAAATTCATTCGACGAATAACTCCTGATTTACATAATATTTAAAACAACGAAAGAATAATCGAATCAAAGGTTAAATCACTTCATATATTCATATATTTTGAACCGATTCTCGAATTGTGTACCGAATGTAAGACTAAAAGAATGAAAGCACAGGTATATCAGTGGACTCAGGGCTTAGAATATAGGAATGTAGTTATCGATCTTCGCCTTATGTTTTTGTGCCACACATTCGGAGATCCAGACAACATTACGACACTCCTGTTCCTTCAGTTTCAGGTATGAGTAGAAGACCCCGAAGTGGAACTGTTGCATAAAAGCGTTCACATTGAGGCTGACCTCGTGCTCGAAGAACTTGTCTTCGAGAGTCTTGTCTTCGTGCTGTCCCTGACCCTGGCCTTCGAATAGAACTTTGTATTCTGCGTAATATTCGGCGACAGAGCGGACCTGTTCGTAGTCGTCTGCTCGGGCCAGTGCTGCCAATCCGTCCGGATATAATTTGCCGCAGTTTGGGTAGAGCTTAGCCCTGTCCTCTTTCGATAGTTCGGTTCCGAATGAGTTGATTGTGATAATGAATGCTCTTCTGTCCGCTTCGAACGCTATTTATTCAAAGAATTAATAACTGAGTAAACAAAGAGATGTTTAATGTCTGACCCAATATCTCGCACATGACATCACCGGTTGTGCCCCCGATTTCCTCATTACAGAACTTATAGAACGACTCCAGATATGCCTTATAGAGAGTGTTTCGGATGATCTCAATATTCATTTCATCCAAATCTTGTTCTCCGATACAGTCGACAAAGAATGGCGCCAAAGGTGTGTCCACCAGAACAGCGTTGTAAAGGTCTGCGGGATTGGCCGCCACGTGAATGGCCTCCATTTGATCGAATGAACCCAAAGGATGGCATTTGGGGATCAGCTCTGAAAGCGGTCTCTGATGAAGAGTTCCTGTAATCAAATTACGAATAAAGCTATTTGTGGTCTATTTGTGGTCATTAGAGGTATTAATTGAGAGAACTGACCGGTTATTAGAAGAATGATGTTATCGATCATATATGAGTATTGGATGTAATCCAGAAAAGTGGTCAACGGCTCGACCGCGTGATTCCGGATGTGCTGGAATTCAATCACTAGTTTTTCCCGGAGTTTGTCATCGATTGTGGAGACATTGATTGGCGAGACTTCGTTGGCCAGAAAGTTGCCGTAATCTGTCGACTGGAGGTGTAGTTTCAGGTCTTCCAATGTCTCGCATTGGACTAAATTCAGATAATCTGATTGCTTCAGAATTCCACACTTAAAGCCTCGAACCAATGCTTCCAAATAGCCGTTGTCTGCGTTGAAGAAACTTTCCAAAAACATCTTTAAATCGATTCAATTGTTCCGTTTTCACAAAAATATGTTTTATTTTATTGATTTTAATCTCTCGTCGTTTGAGTGAACGCCTCCTATCACTAAATATACACTAAAACCTCACAACTCTTCAATTGAATCCAATAAGTGATTAACAATGAATTCACCAAAAAATTCAGATTTAAAATAAGAAAAACATTTATTTACTTTAAATCTGAAATAAATTTTTAAAAATTATTTAAATTAAGTTTTTAATGAAAAGCAATTGAAAACAGTTTTGACTGTATTTCACTCGATTCCAATCTGAATGGACTAAAATCAGTCAAAAACTTGGTTCAAATAAAAGCCATTTTTACGAACCCTAAAAAGTAAAGCACAGAAAGTGAGACCATTTTATATATGAGTTCTCTCTTTCCTCGCAATAAAATAACATTGTTTTTGAATTTTATAGTTTGTTAACAATTTGTGTTAAGAGATGGCATTTGAGGCACAGAGTTATCACCAAAACAACGGAGAGATTGTCTGAAATAATCAGTTGTTTTGCCGGTAATTGAATTGCACTCAAAGTTATCTACAGTTGAGTTAAAAACAGTTATCAGAAGTAATGCCGATCTTCACACTCAGAACAAACGTACCGTCGGCTCAAATTCCGGCCGAATTTGTGAAGACAACCGTCGAATTGGTGGCCAAAACATTGGGAAAACCGAAATCCTATGTAGTGGTCAACGTTATGGCCGATCAGAATATGAATTGGGGTTAATATTAGTGATAATCACTTTGAGTAAAGTTTAATCGCTTTCTATTGACTGACAGGTGGAGTGGACGCGGCCTGTGCTGTGGCCACACTCGAGAGTATCGGCCAATTGGGTCGCGAACCAAATAAAAAGCACTCAAAAGTACTTTCGGCGCTCATCGAGAAAGAGTTGGGGGTCCCGAAGGACAGGCTTTACATCAATTTCGTTGACTTAGACAAAGCAAATGTCGGTTACAGTGGAACCACTTTTGATGACTTACTCTAAGAGATAAGTACTTCCCCTCAACTCAAAGATTATGAATCAATTCTATTGAATTTGAGTCCATTTTTAAAAAATTATGTTTTGTTTTCAAATTTCGATTTCATTCGGTTTCGTAACTAATTGTGAATAAAATGTAATTCAATTGAATTTGTTTTTAAATTATTCCGTTTTTCATATATTAATCAATTATCAGATAAATAGCATTAATACCAAAGTTTAATATAAAAGTGTTTTGACGTAAACAGAGATAAGGTTAAGGAAAAGGCACCGAATGTTAGACTAAATAAGCAAATGATTGAACCGATAGTCAACTGAAATACGACTCACTCTTAGCTCCCATTCATTGCATGAATTAAGTGCTGGTCAGTCGTCATCGACGGTCAGATCTCATTACTCATAAGCGATTCATTATCTGAAGACAAGTTGATTTCCTTGTGAAACAGAGTCATTAGGAGAGGACAGGGAGAACAGCCCAACACATAAATAGGCGCTAAAATTGCAAATAAAAACAGAATGAGCCGAAAGTCAATCCCTTTATATAACATTAAATACAATGTCTTTATATAACTGTTTATAAATGTTTGTCGATTACTATTTGCGGTCATTTTGTTTGTCGGGGTGTCTGACACAGTGGCCATGTATTACAAGGGCTGTCACTTAGTTTGCTATCGATATTTGCTGGACATTAGGCAGTGCTGTGACTCCCGGAAAAAGACATTATCCTCTGTAATACTTGCAGTCGATATCTGCACACAATCTAAATGGCATTTCTTTGTGGTCGACACCAAAATAGTAATTTATGTGTTTAGACGAGCGGTCACTCCATCATAAATACATCATAAATATGTTGCAATAGAATGATATTCTGTGCCGTATTCTGTGCCAAAACATTTCCAAACCATTTCTATTAGCGGTAGGAGTCGTGTCGCTAATCATTACAGAAAACGATATCCTTTGGAAAATGCATTGATTTTCAGTCATCCCTTTCACAGAATACAATATTTTTGTGTAATTCTCATAATTTGAAAAACATTTCAATGAATTTCGAGTTCTTTTGTAGTTTTAAAGCCTTAACTGATTATTATTTTCATTTCTTTCACATAAACGAGAAAAAAGTCAATTCATAACTGAATTTTGGCCTTAATTTTGATATAAATTTTAGATAACTTATCAAAAGTTATATATATTTTGTGGTTATGTCTAACAAAAGTTCTAAAGTGGGAGGAGAGGAGAGTCGGCTTATGAATAGAGAACAGAATGAGTGAAAAGTATTGAAATATCAAAACCATAGTTAATATCAATTTCATGCGAATGCTATGAATTTCATATCTTTCACCTCAACTCTTACGGGTTCGCCGAAGAAGGGGTTCCGCAGAACTGACAAAACACACATAATATTAATCATAAGCACACCATACAGTTAAAAGACTTTTTATCAAAACATATTGTTTCGGTTCAAACATACAGTAATGCCTCCAAACTATTACTCTTATTCAGTTTGTACTAGTAGAATCACCTAGCTCACACCATGTCCAAGTCAATGGCATCCAACTTAGATTCAGAAAATTGAATAAAAATGCTTTTTGTTGGAAAAGTTAATAAAATCAATGAAAAGGTTTGTATTGAAAAATAATGATTTTCGATGTTTTACTTTAAATATTTGTTTAACTGATTGAATGGAATGAGAAAAAGGGGATAAATATAATAAAAGTGGTAATAATAATAACATTTGAATGGATATAAAATATTTGGCACCATTAGTGCAAAGGAGGAGATGAGGGGATGCGGTCTGAGAGCACTGGTAGTGTTGGTGTAGTGCTGATGACAAACCCAATGCCTAACAGTGAATATAACGTTCTTTTTGTGCCAAATCTGAGTCAACGCTTAGGAACTGGTGAACAGTCATTAATATCACTTAACTTACTGTAAATGATAGTAAGTTTAGTTAATAGTTTACATATGTGCCAACTCTACACAGCACCGGACTATTCTGTCCACAGACTCTCCATATTCTTCGTATTCTCTGTAATCAATTTCAAATGAAATCTTAGTTTTCGGTCACAAATAAAAATTGATTTTTGAACTTTCGATTAACTTTTGTTAATTAAAGACAGAAAATGATTTGAAGACAAAATAAAAATTTGTCTGTATTTTCAAATTGAGCAAGGATGCCTAACATGGTAATTTGTGTTAGAAAATCAATTTTCAAAACCCAAACCGAAAACATATAAGAATTGTGAAGAAATAAGTTTTGATTTGAGTAATGCGGGGAACGGATGACTTGTGCAGAGATCTGGTTTGTCCGACACAGGGCTCAGTCTCTTATTCTTGTGAAGCGATGCTAAGCGGTCTCCTATTGAGCTTCTCATGTATTTAATGTTGACCACCATCTGAATATCACGCTCTCCATTATGGAGTACCCACTCTTGTGGAGCGCCAAACGCGATGGTATTGTGTTAATGAAAAATCGTCGTCTCTATGACTCTCCCAATGACTAACATTTGTTTAGCACTGCTATCGATAAACGTATAGTTTTTGAGATCGGATTTCTCTCTTCTTTATCTGCAATGTATTGTGAGTCTGAGCCTCTCTTCCTTTTGTGAGGGCATTAAAATTGTCATTTCATTCATTTGAATGATGACAATCGACACAAGTGTTTGTAGTGTCCCTCAAATCGCAAAACATTACCCAACACTACTTGTATTGCACTCACACTTCTCGACTTTGGGCTGACATCGGTCTCCCTTTTTATATCAGAAGTCAAATGTACGCCAAATCCGGAATCTTTTCATTCAATTCTTTTCTCTCCCTATAAAACACTTTGCACTGAATTTTAGATAAATATCGCATTTATTTTCTCAAACTCTCAAAACATTATGTTTTCCAAATTCAGACCCAATACAAAATTAGCGACATATTTGTATCTGAGTCATTTTATGATGATCACCAAACTTGATAATTGTAAAGATGTAGTTCTATCAGGTATTGAGGCATTCACTTCAGTATTTGAAAATCCAATGGTTGGGGAAAAATCATTTTAAAGGCAATGAATTGAAAAGAGGAGAAAATATTTGTCGCAATTTTTGCATAGATTGGAGCGAAAGTCGAATTCGTTGACTTCTGGATGTCTCTCATATTTATGGCCAAACGTTTCCATTCTTTTCCATTCGATTCTTTCGGAGTGACTCGTATTTCATTTTTGATTGTGAGCGATGACGTCCAACATAGAGATCCGGGTAAATTCACGCCCGTGTCGAAAGATATGCAAATAATGGTCCCTCTTTCATATGGCTCTGCATGTCGTCCCTTATTGTATAAATCAGTTTTCAATATTTCAGTTGACGTTTTTCGTCCACAACAAAGTCCTTTAGAGAGTACTCCCAGGACAGGGAGGGAGAGGGAGCGAGAGAGAGAGAGAAAAAAGAGAACGAGAGAGAGAGAGAGAGAGAGAGAGAGAGAGAGAGAGAGAGAGAGAGAGAGAGAGAGAGAGAACTTTTGAATGGTATGAATTAATATAATGTATTTTAAATAAATTAATTATATAATTATCATAAATTGTGAATTAAAGAGAAGCACTTTATTTATGGTAAGCGAAAGAAAACTAATTTCAGATTTCTATTCTAGGTAATGTTCAATTCAAATTTGAAGCAATTCTGTTGCAATTGTAAACTTGTGCATAGATTCTAGGCCTTAGAATATATACTATTTTCAATTGGTCTTATTTTTATCAATTGGTTTATTGCATGAATTGATTTCTTTTCAAACTATTGTTCAGAATATCGACATTTCCTTTGTTTCACATATTATTTCAATTAATTTGTGGATTTCGTGTAATATTAGTATTAATTAAATGAAATTACATTCAGTTTTAGCGGAAATTATTTGCATTTTGTTGGAGAAAATTAAATAAAACTTTCAATTATTCCAAATGTGAGACAAATTGTTGGAAAATATCTAAATTTTTCTCCAATTATTTGAGAGAATTTAATTGAAATGTATGACCATGATCATCATTTCAATACAAACAAACTCTAAAGAGAAATTCTATCCTGAAACTATTGAATATTGAAAATATTAAATTCAAAAATGAACTTGTTTATTCTATTAGATGTTTATTTGATACGGAATATGATTTATTTGTGAGTTTGAAGGGAATAATGTAACGAAATATTTGTCATTCTTTGGTCACTACCCTTGAAATTAATAAACAGGAGAGGAGTTGAGTTGAGTTGAGTTGAGCCCAATCTAAACGAATGATATATTTTATGAATTTGTTTATATAAACCCTATTCCGGGTCTCACAGACTGCTTGGCTCTGCTCTTCAATAACTCCAGTAAATGGCGTTTAAGGTCATTGAAAGGCTCAGAATATATTTCTGGGCCCAAAAAAATAGAAGAGTACGAAATGGGTGCGAAAAATTTGTTACGATGAATGGGCCGCACATTTTGCTTTCACAGTTAGGGGTGTCCTATTCTGTACGATTCACACTGGGCCAGTGTTTGGAGAGAAAAAACGCTTTTCACTGGCGTTACGAATGTCAAAGTAAACGCATCGTGTAATTGATGCCACACTAAACCATACAAATATTGCCAAAATTGGCTGCCATTAGGACTACAGTGCGATCGTATTGTTGTTAATGGCATTGCATAGCCATAGCCTTTACATGAGCTGCCCGTACGTGCCTTCCCTTTTCACACCTGCAGAATGTGCTGACAAATTATCGTAACTGAATATAACCTTACTTTCAATGTAAATGCCTTTTATGTGTTGTCATATTTGACTTGCAATCCATACCCTTCTAGTGCTTGCATTTCATGCAAATGTCTCAAGTTTTGATTTCATTGCAAACAGTTATTAACGCGAATACAATGCAGTATAATAGCAAACAATGTCCTGGAGTGTCCATCTTTTTTATTTCCTCGCTATATGTTTGCAGTCATTCTTAGCCTTTGATTTGGAGTTCATTTTTGAAAATCAGTCTGAAGTCAGTCAATGTTTTGATTGCAATTCGTTTTATATGAATACATAAACTGTTCTTTTCATAAATGCTTTTAATATAACGCAAAATATGACATTTAATGCAAATATAATGAAACTATTGTTATATCAAATGATGTATTGATGTAATTATTAACTGTTTCTAAAAGCTTTTCACAATTTGAAGTCATTTTACTGTTTTCTACTCATATATTCAATACTTGTTTTTTACTTTGCTGTCAATTTCCGTTTTCGTGCCATTCCTTTCATCAGAATATTCATGTGATGTCAATATATGGTATACAACCAATTTGGGAACCACTGCCAGCACTGGTAGCATATGCTTTCATCTATCAATTTTGTTGCAATATTTTGGATATTCTCTTTCAATACAAAGTATTAAATACTTTGAACTCCAATTATAAGAGAATTTCATCGCTTTTTGCAAAAAGGCTTTCATTGAATTGAGTGCAAAGTATTTTGCGTTTCAAATGAAAAGAATTATTATTAGATTAGTGGCTATTTGTAGACTATTTGTGGACACTTTGTTTTCTATCGATTTATTGTTTTGTAGTCAAATATACACCAAAGCTATGAACTGTTTGGACACAAACGATAACATTCACTGCATTTATAGCACTTCTTTTCTCATACAATATGTTTGAAAACAGAATATAATACACTTTTCATCGTTTGATTGTCATTTCCGGAGAGAGATTTCCAAACAGAAAAAAACGGCTGAAAATGGTTTTGAGAGCACTTCTTAAAAAAGTACAAAACTTGAGGTCTGTGTCGAGTGCTCTTTCACTGACTAATCCCGAATTGCATTTAATTGTGACAATTATTTCCAGATTATTATAATGCGATTCCTATAGCACCGGATATTTAAGAAGTGGACACACTTTTTATAATTGCTTAAAATTATTGCAAATCTATTTTCAATTGAATTTGAGCCCAGAATTTGTTTACCATTTCCTCCAAGAATTTGAAGTGTATTTATAGTTATTATTTAAAGCCTAAAAAATTGGATTAATTTCAATGTAATAAAAGTTAAATATTGATTAAAAATATTGATTTGAAAAGATTTAAAGCTATCCTGAAATATGAGAGGTATGAGTGGTATGAGTAGACGAGTGGATCGACTGGTGTGGCATTCGGTGTGTGAGAAAATGTGTTAGAAAACCAGAAAAAATGTGACACCTCTTGTGAGTCTTTGCAGGTGTTCTTTAAGACCAAACTATATGATAGCCTTTAAACGTATTTCACGGCCAGTACCTACACGTGCACTGTCTTCCCCAGGTGTGAGCAAGGCATACATGGAATCTTTATTGTATAAACGAAGGCATATAATACTTTCCTTTGAGTTAATCGATCCCCGCTTCAAGAATTCGGCAAAAAATGTGCTGAACGTCAGATCAGAGATTAAATCCAGAGTAAGTCCAGCGTAAGACACAGAACTCCACAAAACTGCACAGAATTGGGGAAATCGTATGTTTAATGCAACCGATTGTCTGCATTGGTATTGTTATATTGAATTGTGTGCTGCGGTCAGCAGTTTGTTTCTGATACCGCATCCAACCGTCAAAACATTGCATTGAACCGCACTGGCAGTCATTCACTGCACACATACCACAATCATATCACTTCGATGGGGAACATCGCACAGAATAATCCAATGAACTAACATCGCATTGATTTCCACTGATATCAAAACGAGATTTCGTTTCAGATTCAAGTGATCTCTCAATTCATTCGACCGAAACAAATGAACAAAACTCTCTCTCTCTCTCTCTCTCTCTCTCTCTCTCTCTCTCTCTCTCTCTCTCTCTCTCTCTCTCTCTCTCTCAAATTTAGAATTCATTTAGTTTATAAATAAGCTAGCACCTATTTTCAGAAGGATTTGCTGATGCTTTGCGTTCAGTCATTTTATTTTGCGGTCATTTATAGACTCAGAAGTGAATCAATTACGGGATCGAAACCACTGTTTCTCCAGTTTCTCAGTCAATGTTTAACTCATACTTTAGTTCTAATAAAAGCGTTCAGAGCACAGCATAAGTGACATTTGGTCTCTTCATTTGGCACTCTATTATCGTCAGCACAACTGTTTGTGTAATAGAGTCACGTCTGTAATGAACAGCAAAGTGTTGTGTTGTCTCATAAATGTGTTGCAGACAAGGCTTAACCGAAGCCCTCGTTTATTATTCTTCACTCATTTTCTACTTTCAATTCTGTTTGTGGTCTTGTCTTCCATTTGATTCATTGATTATCACAAAGTTTTTCAGTTATTCCAGAATTCAGTCGAGAGTTTCAATTAATTCTTTGAAATTATTTGTTTGAAAATAATGAATAACTTTTTACGAAAGGTGTAAAACAATTATAAAAGGAATTAGGTTTTAATGAATTTTGCATGAACAATTTGAGACACGTTCATATACATGTATATGTTGTTATATTATTGGTTATTTGCTGCGGTCATACAGTTTGGTTGATTTGGTTAGAAAAGCAGATAAAGTAATTACCAGCGATTGCTTTGATTGAAACAATAATAAAAGTCAATTGCCTTTCAGACTGATATATGTTCTGTTGGCAGACAATTGTCTTGGTCTTTGAATTTGTTTCAGTCGTTATATCGTAATGTTTTAAATTTCCGGTCACGACAAACAATTTTTGCACATCTCATGCGTCAACCCATAAGCTAATAATGTCTGCAATTGTGTCGTCAAATCTGTAAAACACAAATACGAGCGCAGAATAACTGGCACTCAGACCACACGTACGATATGACAGCAGAACTCTGTTTCTGTCAAAATCAATAAAATTGAGATCTGTTTGAAAAAATTGCAAAAAATATATTTCACCGCAAAAACCTATAATCAATTCAATGACTGAGAACTTATGTCGATTTGGTTTTGGCTCAGAATTAAGTTAATCAAGAAATGAGTCGACAATGCGGTCGATACTAACGTCAGCCCTGTAACAGCTCTCGAATCAATTATTGTCTCCGACTCTCCTCTTTATCATGCTACTTTTGTTTTGATTCATTGCTAGATATAAGAGTTAAATGTTTCGAAAAATTCTGTTTTATTTATGAGAAAATCTAAAGGCAGTCAATACTTACGATTTTTTTTGTGCAGTATTTCAATGATTCAAATTGACTTTACACTAAATTTTGGTCAATAGGATCAGCCTTAATATGCAGTGCACTTAATATAAGTTGGGACTCAACTCACGATTTTCCATACAATTGAGTTCTCCTCTCATAACATAATTTTGGTTTTCGCCAAATATAAGGCTTTAATACAACAAATGCATAAATATATCAAATTTTCAAACAATTGGATGAGTGTTCAGTTTTATTACTCGATTCCAAGTTTTCTCTTTCTAATAGTTTTTATTAAGAAGCCTTGTGTCCAAGATCATCATTATCATCATCATGATCACCATCATCATCTCACTACTGATCATTTCGATATAGTTTCAATTCAACCAAAATTATATCATATTAGAAAATAAATTTCACTAGTACTTTTTTAAGAAAAACTATGATTTTAAAAGTTAAATAAGCTTGCATATCTTTTCAATAAGTGTATTAAAATTATTTTTATTTAAAGAATTATTCGAATAAATTTTAAAACCTTTATTTGTTTAAATAAATTGCACCAAAAGTATCAGTAAATCTATTTTTATGAATTGAATTCAATTATTGGTGATTCATATTTGTGGTCAAATTATAAAAGTTTTTGATAGTCTATATACAACAATTGGGTTCAACAATACCATGCTCAATAATACCAATGCCTACAAAATGACAGTGAATTAAGTTTTACAAATCAGATACTTTTGAGGACATTATTTGCCGAATGCTAATAGAGTTGAGCTCTTTGTCCGCTCTTTTGGTTAATATATTGTCTCTCATATCATAACATCGACTCTAATGTTAAGCAACGGTTCATTGGAGTGAACGCAGATGTTGTCCACAATAGTTGTCAGCACAGTATTGCAGATCAGTTTACCGGATAAACGATACTAAGAGACCACCGATCATCAGATTATCATCACTTGAGCCCAATAACAATGCAAACGATTATTATTATTATTATTTTTATTTTTATTCTGGTTATTATTTTTGTCTGACAATCAAAATAATTATTCCTTAGAAACAAAATTTTGTTCAATTATTTCAAATGAATGACAAATGTTTTTATTCGATTACTTATATTCTTTATATTTTCAAATATTTCATCAAAAGTTTGAAAAGTATTCTTATATTTGAGACAATTATATATAATTCTCATAAATCTAATCAATTCATTGTATTAATGATTGGATTCAAATTTGAAAGATTGTGAATATATTCATATCTCCGATAATTATTAATATTAATAATTGACTCTCTTTTAAATTACTTCTACTCATTATTAGGCATTTGAATAATGTAATTGAATTTTCTTTGTTGGTAACCATTTATAAAATTTTGATTATTTTGCAGTTCTATTACAACCAAAATGTGATAATATATTGGATTCAAGTGATTAATAGATTTGTATTTTTTCCAAAATAATGCAAATAATTCACTGATTTGCGCCTTTCATTTACTCAAACATTTTAGGGCTGGAAGTTTCAACTTGAAACACATCTGAAATATGGCACATTACTTATTCAATAAAAACAAACTTGTTAACTTGAATAACTTGGTCTGTTTATGTATTAATGAATAAACTTTAAAATAGAATTCGATGGAAATATATTTGATTGGATTTTATAATCAAACAGAAAAATAAATGATTTGAGTCTAAAAATTAACGGAATTTTCAGTTTCTCTCTTCAATCAATTGTATGCAAAACAAAGGAAATGGAAGATTAGATCTTTGTATCAAAACTGTGTTTCTTTCTCATAAAATACAAGCAGTGATGCGCACAAACCTTAGACACAGCAAACACAAAAGGTTGAATATGACCATGTCAATTTTTGTAAACCAGAGTGATTTATGATGAGTGCTTAGAACTAAAAAATAATTACGAGCTTTAAATTACAAAAAAGGTTCTATTATTCAATTAATAACTATTCAAATCAATAAAATCAAATATATTCTTATTCTTCATTAAAAAATTGAAAATATTGTGATTTTCGTCCGAACAATTGATCGTGGCCATCTCTGGGGTCACACCTATCAGCATAATCTTCTATTTGTTCAGAAAATCTTTTGCTTTTATTGAAATATGACAACAAATTTAAGTAAATATACTGTTTATATAGACTGACAAATAAGGAATAGATAGGAATATCCAAACATTTTTTCATTTGCATCACAAGACTTCACTTTGTTTTTAACGGAAAAACTTTATGAAATTTGTTCAAAAATAGGACAAAGAATTGAAATTTCAGGAAAGCTATTAATTTCTAGAATTTTCTACAATTAAGTTAAAGAAAGTTAAATAATGATAACGTTATTAAGCAATCGATAGATTCTGTTTCGGTTCCTCTTTTCTCTCTTTACACAAATGTCTCCTCAAATAAGGAGAGAATGAATTGAATTTCTCTTCTAATCAATGGTTGATTAGACGCACAAATGTTTAATCATTTCACGTGATTTTGAGCTGATTTTTGTTGTTATACCAGAATATTTGAATATTAATTAATTCATAAATTTATTTATTTTGTTTAAATTCAACTAAAACTCGAGTTAAAGTTAATATAAGAGTAATTCAATAGTAGAAAAATCACTTTATTTACGCAAATTTTCAAAAAGTACGAGAAGTCAATCTATAGTTCAAGTCTTCAAAGCTTTAGTTTTTCTTAATAGAAGTAAAAGGTTTAGCAATCAATTAAATCAGTTGAATAGTAAGATCACAAATGTTTTGTTTGTTGAAATGTTAGCCCAAAAACTGAATTCATTAATTGAATTCAATGCATGCCTTTTACACTATTATTGAGCGATAATAATAATAATTTGCTTTATTATAGTGTTGTTAATCGATATGAATATTAAAGGAATCAACGAAAGCAAAGCTTACATAACGTGAATATTAGAGCAAAAGTAAACTTTTAACTAACGGTCATAAGTCGAGGCAAACAACAGTCGAGAAATTTTATTAATTAAATTATTATGTAATCTATTAATAAATCCGAACAAAAGTCTCTCTTATCAGATGAATCACAGAAAATATATTGAAGTTTGGGATAAAAATTTTCAAATTACTGGAAAAACAAAATATTGAGTGAATATAAGTTATAATTTTGTATATTTTTTCTCTGTCTTTGTTTTGAATGTTTGTTTTGTTGGCCTAAAGAAAACATACGATATATTCGGACGTCAATTGTAAACCTATTGCACTGTAACTTATGTTCAGATTTTAATTTAGCCGTTTGTTTGTTGTGTGACATATAATCGGTGTCTCAGATAATAACCATAGCTTTCGGTTAGAATTAGTTAAACGAAAACCCAGAGAGTAAAGAGAATTGAGATATCATTTGTTGGCTTTAAGTAAGAGCACAAAAATCTTTATATCAGAAAACTTTGGCTTTGGATAACTTTAACCACAGTTTATTGGAAGTGATTCAGAAGCCACAGTCAACTCTCAAACCACACTTTCAAACAAAGTTTCTCTAAAGTTATTTTTAAAAATGAAAAACTTTATGGCTTTACTCAACTAATTATTGGTTAATAAGATGTCGATATCCACTAAATTATTGGGAAAATAGTTGCAAACATTGAGACAAAACTGTTTTTGTTTGTTTCGGTGATTCCTTGTTTTTAATTAAAGAGTTTTCAAATTGTCTAAAAATTTAAAAAACTAATATGTATTCGACATCCGAGCGATGGAATGACTATGAACAGGACTATAGTGGCATTAGTGGTGTTCCCAGTTATTTAGACCCTCATCACCAACAGATCAACTCATTCTCTAGTCTATCATCTCATGAAACGGCAACTCTATTATCGTTGGACGACAATAATTGCTCCGAATATAAATTGTAAGAAACTATAAATCTATTCAAATATATTCCACTTATATATGTTTATTCGTATAATTTCATATCGTTTTGTGTTTCTATTCATTTAACTCATTTCAATGGTTTTTCTCAAATCGAGCAGAAATGTCCCGAAATGCAAATGCAGTCAAATATTGTGCAAAAACTAAAATTTGAAGTTAATTAAGAAGATAATGACCTCTTTTTGACATGTTCTTGGTCATTGCATATAATTGCATGTTATTTGCAAAATGTTAGCAATAATCACAAAACTTGAAGGTAACAAATAAAGGTCAAATAGTCACACCTGGACACACACATACTCAGGGCACATACCATTCTGTATTTAACCATCTTTAATGTGAGTTTAGAGTCAGAGGAGTGGAGGGGTCAGACATTGAGCTAATGCTATTACTTACTCCTAATAGAAGTGTCTGACTCTTAAAATGCGTTCAAATGAGTCGTGAGTCGGGCCATGAATTTTCATAACAAAACGAGACATGCAGTCTAACAGTTCCGAAAAATGCCAGAATCTATAGATCAACAATACCTGTGCTCTACTCAAGGAATTTCAAACAAACTTCTTTATAGTATTACCTTTTAACGTTTCAAAGGCTTTATTTTCGTCTTTAAAATACCCTGTTTTTGATATTTTGCTCCTAATAAATGTATTCTTACAAATGTCTTCTTATTTAACTGGTTATGAAATTGATGTTTGGTATCGCCTCAACTCTTAATTGAAATAATGGAAACAAATTGAGGGAAAACATTATATTCAGAATATTTTTTATCAAATTCAATATTAGAGTAAATATTAATCAATATTCTGTATAAAACCTAGATAATTGCCTAGCTTAATGTGGATCAAATGCAGGAGCATGAAATTGTTTAGCTTACCTCTCAAATAGGGACTCTTATGTTTGTGGCTTGCTCATTTATAATTGAGGTGTGACTTTGAGCCATAAAAGAGACAATAAGTCAATTTTCTTGATCTTAAGCGCAAATATTTTTTTGCTTCACTTTGAGAGCGGTTACCAAAAAATTTTTTGGTAATAATTTGAGAGAAATGCTTGACTAAGATAAAGTTGTTCTAGGCAATCATTCACTAAGAGTTTCATAAGTATTTGTTTTGAGTCTTGCAAATCTTTATTTATGTCAATCAAACGTAAAATTAGTTAATCCCATATATCCACACATTTAAGTCCCAATAAATTATGATTTCGTCTCTGAGTCTGAGTTAGTGTTTAAAAAGCAATTCTTGAAATAACTTCGAAACTTAAGCTCTGATTCAAGTGCTGAGACTTGTCTCGACTCAACTGAAGTACTCGAGTATTGGCCGTCAATACAATTCATAGAGAAGTAAAAGTTATTATAAGACACTCAAACGTTTTGAAAATACTTATAAATTATAAGACTTAATGATCTAATGGTTTATTTAAAAACTCCTCAACTTTTAGAGCAATAAAGTCGTCAAATAATCCAAAAGTCGTGATATAATCGGAGAATAATTTATTATTTATTTAACATAAAAACAATTGAAAATCTCAACAAAAGTCAAGTATTGTAATAATGCGTTGTATCGCATACTCCACAATACAAGTGCTAACCAAGAAGTGCTCCGATTGTCAATTACTTCAATTATATACAAATGTATTGTAATTATAAGTATTCCTCTAAAGACTCAATTGATTTCAAAACAGTTCTCAAAATTGATAGGTTTGAGTCAATAGTAAAACATTTGCCTCCAATCGAAAAATCTTTGATTAATGAGTTTTAAACTAATTTCAAATGAGTTTAAAATGACATCGAATCCAATAATTAATGACTTCTACAGTGAAGTCACTATTATTCAAATTAAGCTCAACTTCCGATCCAATGATATTTGTGTAACAATAGAGGACTACAAGAAATAAAATTATAATTTATAGGTATTTGAAGGGCAGTCCCCTAATAAAAGTTTATTCAAACTACAAAACAAGTTAAGCGGTAATAAACTTCGTTACTTTATTTGCGCCGCCATTTCTTATTCGAGAGCACAGGGCTCTCAAGATTAAGGAGGAGAGCCTAAGTAGCTCTAAAAGAAGTGCACAAACATGAGAGCTGGAGAGAGAGACTACCGACAGAGGGATGAGAGCTTAAGAACGGGAGAGTAGTGAGAGAGGGATGGGAGGAATTGGAGAGAGTGTGGAGTAGAGTATTGTAGAGTTGTTCACTTCTTGAGCAGTTGGCACGCACTCGATGTGATGGTTCGGTACATGCGTTTTGAGTGGTACTCACAGCCTGTTTGTGAGAGTCGTCTCCACACATATTCAGCACATATACTCTCAACAACGCTCTCTCCAGTACTTGTTCCGCGAATAAGCATCTTCTTGAACGTGGAGAGGGTGGCACACATCCAGTCGAGAGCCATCCAATGCAGTGCCACTCTTAGCTCTACTGCTTGGATGACAAGCGCTGCCCAATCGGTGCTTAATATATCGATCGGCTTATACTCTAATGTCGAACACAAATTCCCGAATATATTGCGAAGACATTCAATACCAGTCCAGAGGACTAACATTCAAAGAATACAATAAAAAGAATAAAATATAAGGGGATTCTCGAAAACCCATTTCTCTCTCTCTCAGTCTATTTGTATGGTTTGTGTGCACAGAGTGTTTGCTCGATTCCCCCTCTTATGCCGATGAAGCACCCAATCGACATGGATGAGAGGGGCAGGTATTCGATGACAAATTGATCCCAAAAGAAAAGAAGAATTTAAGAGTGGGTTTGGCCCACAATCCGCTCCAAACTTATAGTTCTCCTCCTTTTTTTGAGAATCAAAATTTTGGAACCGTTTTGCACTCCTCTGTGTTTTCACACTTTTTACTCAAATATCTCTGATTTGTGTCTCATCTCTTGTGAATCTCTTTTAACATAAGTTTTTTTTTGGTGGAGCTCTCCATCAGATAAGTGCTCTGTTGTGTGGCTACGGAAAGTGATGTTCCGTCTATTTGTTCGCTCAGTTATTGTCAATGAATACATGAATATTATTTAAATGTTTAAACTCAACTAAAAAATTTCATAACTTTTTCAATCATCAAATATCGGGAGCCGTTGTTTGCATTAAGTTATGTCATAAATACTATTATAGTTCGACAATATTTGTATATTCGTTGATCCGATTCATTCAAAAGCATTGAAACTCTGTCCTTAAATATAGTAAACGACAATTTAGTCTCAAAAGATTGCATAAGTGTTGGGATGTTATCTGAGATTTGTGTTAATAACTAATAAACCGAGTATTTTGTCATAAATTGCAAACAATAATAGACTGAATGTATTGTCCGACGTCTGCCTATGCTATGAACGTACTGTCGATTATGAAAATGTTAAGCAATGCTTCTAACAGTTCGGCCGCCGGTTCCGTCAAAGACGGAAAAACCTTTGGCTTCAGTGTTAAAGACATCTTAGATTTGCCCACAAATAAGGGAAAAGGTGCTAACAATTCTAATTGCAGTCCCATAGCAAATGGCACTTCTGCGGTGTCCGGACTGGAGGCAGGAGGGGACCTGCCCGCCAGCACCACCACATCTGGCTATCATCCGGCAGCGCTTTACTATAACGCGGGCATTTGTGATAACCCATACGCCCGATGTCTGCCGCCATACGATATGTTTACTTATTCGACACAATTACGTAAGTATTGACTCATTTCTCTGTCTTAACAGCTGTAAGCAAAAGCTATGGCAAAGGATCCGTTACTCAAAGCCTTATCCTTATATCAGATATTTATTGATAATTATATAACCGAATATTGCAGTCACTGTTGTACTCTTGTGTCCGAAACTAAGACTTGTATTTAGACAGCTGTCCACACAGTCGTCCCAATAGTCAGTCATATAAAATAAAATGTTTTCTCGTTTATACGTCTTCTCCTCTTTTGCTAATCCGATGCCAGTATTGCAGATGTTTTAACACCAATCGAAAGGTGTTGTCGATTGAGATCCCGTGTAAAACATTGTCTAATATTTGTAAATAGTCTTAAAATATAAGAGTTTTATTGAAAACTACTTCAAATAAAAATGCAATCAAAGTATAAGTTGGGAGCACTTCATACCTATTGACTGACACTCCTTAATAGCCTCTCATTTATATTATTCCTATTAATGCATTCATTGCTTTTGAATATCAATAAAAAATACATGAATTGTCTCCGACTATAGCGCCGTTGAATCAGGTGGGGCTGGACACTAGTCGCTTCCTTGAACCGTTACAAATAACACCCGAACTTTCAAACCATTTACCTCTATCGTCGACCTCATCAGCCAGTTTATCGGCAACGGGTGACCCGCCTGCAGCCGTATCATCTCCACAGCACACGTCTCCCGCCCTTCCCACCGATACTGCGGTTTTGTCGCCAACATCTACTTCGAGTCCAAATATAATTGAGACAAAACCGGTCATAAACAGCAACGGAACGATTGGAAGTAATTCCCACTCAAACAATCAAATCAGTCCACCCGACAGTCCATTTAACTCAGACAGCAATTTAAGTGTCGACGGAGGCGACAGTGATATTGAAGGTCTTGACTCTGAAGACATGATTGGTATGAGAAGATCTAAAATGACTGATAGTGGAGATAATGGTTTGTCGGCCGGCAATGGCTCACAAACCACTAATAGTGAACAAACACCTAAGAAAAGGAAACGACGGGTTTTGTTCTCAAAAGCACAGACCTATGAATTAGAGCGTCGTTTTCGACAACAAAGATATCTATCAGCGCCTGAAAGGGAACATTTAGCCAGCATTATAAGACTAACCCCGACACAAGTCAAGATTTGGTTTCAGGTAAATCCAATCAATTCTCAAATAAACTATCTTTCAATAGAGCTATGATATGAGCATGCAACTTTAACATTCAAATTATAGATTTAGAATTGAAACTAAATATTGTTTTGTTGTACTGACGGTAATGTAGAGTAATGTAAAGTCAGTGCCAATTATATGCTGACAATTATATCCTGAGCTCTGATTTTATTGATATTTGTGATAAAAATTCGAAAGAATTGTGAAATCGATGGCAAGAAAAGATTGTTTCCTAATTGGAGGTCTATTTAATTGATAAGCAATTTGACGACAAATCAGTTTTCGGCTAATCATTCAATTGTGTGGAATCTTACGAACCGATAGCTTAAACCAATTTATATAACCTCTAACTCTCAAAACTTATGATCGAAAGACAAAAAGAGAATCACTGAAAGAAAAAAAGAGAAATCAAAGTCTATTTGCGATAAACACTGAATATTAGTTTCAAAGAATTTTTTTTATGATAACAAAGAAAAGATAGATTTGAATGCAATAGAAATAGTCTGAAGAATAGCGAAGTATTTCATTGATTTGGTCTCAAAGAAAGAAAAGGCAAACATTTAGATATCAAAAGACATTCGTATTTAAAGTCTTTTCTGTTTCTTTGCTTTGAACACAAATCGCAATAAACAGAAAATTATCAGAAAATAGATATCGATTTCTGTCGTCTATTTGATGATCGGAGCCGCCAATGGGAACCCAATGGGAACCGCCAACAATTAGCTTAAACCACATTCAATGAGTAAACATTTGTCAATCACTTTATACTCAATTAATAGATTTGTCTTTAAATCAGTATATTGTTGAAAATTGATTTATACTAGGACAATCATTCTAAAAGAATTCTCAATACATTTCAATAAAATTCTTGAGACAAATGATTGAAAAATATTGTGAAACTGTGAGCTCTAAAGTCTAGTCTAGACTTCAGTCGAACAATACTTTCAAAAACCCTATATTAAAGTATTTTTGAAATATCAATGAAAATATTGAGATGTAATCGAGCAGAAATTTCTTGAATTTTGTTAATAAAATATACATTTGTTTGATTAGAATCACAGATACAAAACAAAGCGCGCCCGACAAGAGAAAGGACTAGACATGAATCCATTGCCTTCTCCTCGTCGAGTGGCTGTACCCGTTTTAGTCCGCGACGGCAAGCCCTGTCAACCGGGTTCTATGATCAAAGGACATCACGGACAGGATGGTCCCAATGGACTTTCAAATCTAACGGCAGCAGAATTGTCTCAACTGCCGCCACAAATGGCATCATTTAATATGAATGTAATGCCATCGGCGTATGGACACCATCTAATGCACCAACACCCCTGGTGGTAGTGCTAGATGTGAGATAAGTGACCTGTCTCACATAAGTTATAGGTTCCATTAGAACTGATCAAAAGATTGAAAAGTATTGTTATGATTGGACTCAATTGACCGACACTTTGAAGGCCAGCATTTAAACCCCTTCCAAAAGTGTTTAAGGACTCACATATTCTGTTTAGTTATTATTTGCATTTTATTTCGCTTACATTCCATCAAATGGTTAGAACTGCGATAAAAATGATCAGAATTTCATAGAAAATAATCGTTTTAAGCATTTATTTTGTTAACTGATTTCAATTTCATAGACTATGAGTTCGATTACTTTCAATACTCTTTCAGACAATAGTTTAGAACAAAACAAATAATTTTTTGAACAAAATGACGAAAACTTTAAAAATGGATTAAAGGCTGGAATTGTTTAGAAAGGATAGGAAAGTGCCTTAACTTCCACTGAGTTTACTAACAAAACACAATTCAATACACAATTGAATGAAAGATAGAAAATTGTTTGAAAAAGTTTTCGTTTTAGTGACAAAAGTATTTCCATGACTTAGTGTTCAATCATTTCATTAGATTTAATTTAAAATACATTTGTGTTGACATCAATTAAAACATAGCCTTTCCAATCAGATTCGCTTAGAATTGAACTTTCTTTACTCATGTATTTATAGGAACCAAGTATAAGATTCCTCTTAAAAACGGACTTAAAAAGTAATCTTATTATAAATATTGGAGTTTTTGTTATTTATGTTTAAAATTAAAAGAATTTTATTCGCAAACTAATGGTTTTGACGCAAACCTATGTAAAAATTCATATCAAATGTGCCGAAGAGAATGATTTGTATCCTTTGATATATTTTAGTTTCAATCAAACTGTAGTTAATTTAACTTTCAATTCATGGATACAAACGTTTTTCAAAATATTATAACTTCTAGTCTTCAAATGAAATGACTGTAAATTCAGAGCAAATATTTGTCAAAAAAGTTAATTTTAATGATAATTATATAGTGTTTCACAAATACAAAACACTTCTGTCTGTCTATAATTGTTTTAATCCAGTAATTGTGTTAAAACCATTTTCTGTATTGTATTCCGATATTATGTCTATAAATAAAATGTTTCATCAAAATCATGTTTACAGAATGATCTATCACAATTCATAAAACGTTTCCAGAGCTAAGTATTCTTGGGATAGATTCCAAAGTTATTTTTAATTGAAATAATTGAACAAATATTTTGCATTTGATTAGAGACTGAAATGATTTCACTAATAAAGTGAACAGAATTTTATTGACATTTTAGTGATCTTTGAATTATTGGAGAAAAATGTATAAAAAATTCTTTTAATTCATTGATATAATGCTATCTTTGTTTGAAACGATCCGTTTATTGATAAAAATATGAGTGAATTATCTCTCAATTCTATTGGAATATTTGTGACCCATATATCGCTCGCTATTTATTCTCAATTATTATTGATTTCCAGAATTTCTTTGTTTATAAATAATAATAAAATTTCCTGAAAAACAAAAACAGATAATTAAAATCTTGATATCAGAAAAATTGCCTCAAATTATAAACAAAACAAGGATTTTAATTAAGAAAAATATCAAAAGTTGAAGATATAAAAACAATTCAGAATTTTCAGTCATCTATAGATTCAAATATCCTGAATAGAGAATCAAGATTGATCTAGGCACTAAATTCTAGGATAATTTGTGGCTTTTGTAGATATTGTATGAGCTATTAATTTTCAAACCATTAGAATTGATTTATTGAAATATTGAGAATTTTTCATTGAAGAGCACAAAAAATATATAAATATACTGTATATTGAAAGCTCTCATATATATGTATATATGAGATATAATTTATATTAATTTGTTCTGACATAAGGTTTGGACCAAATCTCTAATGACTTGTAACCGGAGATTCTTATCGCCGAAATTCACCGGAGATTTGAGCAGAAAATGAACTTTTTTCACGTTTGCGGTTGACTTAGACTCAGTGGAAAGTGAGTCAAAAACATTTAGTGATTTCAACAAATAAAATATTCCTCTTTTTAAATGTAAATTTTTTCATAGGTTTGACTACAGGACAGCCGCTAATAGTTGTAATACTCTTTACATTAGTCGGGAACAGCACCGACTAACAGCACCCAATTGTAAAACACAATTCTCTTCGCTATTTATCTCATCGATGGCTACAGTTTATGGCTTCGATCAGTCGAGCATTAAGTTTGAATTTTGGGATCGATTCAGACCAATACCGGCTTTATTTCCCCAGAGATTTATACCGACTATAAAATGTTCGCTCATTTTATTCATTCAAAAATTTTAGATCCAAATCAACTGTCGATACAAACCTTCTTCAACACAATGAGTCGAATATTTTTATTGTGATTGCATTAAAAATCGGAAACTTTTCTATCGCTCTTCATATCGGGTGGTGTTGTCTGTTGTCTGGTGTTTGTAATCTTATTATCCCTTACTATACACTCGATTGGGTTTTTCAGCCAAATGTTGGCCTCAAATGTTTGCGGTTATAAAACATACAAATTCTCTGTTTTACTCCTCTTCACAGCCAATCAGTTCTCAATGAATTTGATTCTAGGATTTCATCAAATCATTTGAATAATTGCTTTAAATATTCATTTCTTAACTTAATTGGCCTAAACTTAGTCAATCATGTTTTGCACGATTTTAGTTTACGTCAAATCAAATTCAGATATTATGACTTTAAAATAATCTGTCAATGCATCTTGTCACTATTTTAATTATAACTAATGTAGCTAGTACAGTTGGCCAGATATTAGTGATTATTTGTTTAAACAATCAATTGAATGGATTTGAGTCTGGGATTTGAGTTATGGTTAATATAATAAAATAATGGCATTGATTGACGTTCTCTTGTTTTCTGAGCCATATTTTGTCCAAAACTATTGGCCGACAAATTGTGAACTTTTAATAATTTATTGTATTGTCGAGCAGTTAAGTCAGAGTACAGGAAAGACCACGTATTGATTGAATGGTAGTTTCGTTGAATAACGTCTGGTCTCATCCCTTATGCTCTTGTGTGGAGACATCCGCTATTAGTGCCCCCGAAATACATAATATAAGAGAGAGACTGACTGACGACTGGAGAGAAAAGTTGGTCTAATTTAAACATTAGCCCAATATTTATGGAATAATAACCTAACGTTTTGTTGAGTCAGTCCTTTCATGTAAGCGATGATTGTCTGCACTCATCCCAACCACTGTTACCACTAATAATACTATCAGTTTATTATATACATTAACCATAAATTGTCTCTGATTTTGGTGACGGTTCCCGATTAGTAACGATGCACTCCAAACACACCCACTGTCCACCCGACCACTACTCCGCCCAAACAGATGTGCATATAATTTGTCTATCAATATATTTTCACTTTTCATTAATACAATAATTCAGTCATTTTCTCCCTTCTTTTGGCTTTCGTCTAAAACTTTTTAGGCAACGGCTCAGAGTTGGGTCGATCAGCGGCTGCCCAACTCTGTCTCAATCCCCCCGTACTTAACCTCAAATATCAATGATATTTATTGCAATCGTTAGTAACAACTTTTAAAACATATTTTGAATAATTTATTGTCATTTTTGGATTTGATATTTGAGTTGAGAAGCAATTTATTGATCGTTATTCTGGTGGCAAATGTTGTCAACTAATCGCCTCAAATGAGATTACAATAGAAAGTAAGCGGTGTTTCACATAAAATAAGTTTTCGAGTCCACCAAAATATATTATCATGATACTTTTACTACTTTCCTATGGAAGGCCATTAATGAAGGTTTCTTATGGCGAACCAAATGTTCAAAAAATGAGTCGATTTGTAGTCAGAATCACGTTATGAGTCGACACAAAGAATATTAGCCATAATAACAATCTATGAGATGTTTTATGTAATTTCGTTCCAAATATACTCATAAGTAATAACTGTTTACTTTTATTTATATTTATGTCTTTTAGATTAAGCCTTTAAACGACTCATTAAAATACTTTCCTTCTGTGCGCTAAATCATCGAAACACTGGAAACCAGAATAACTGAGAATTACTTCTCTGGAAATAAGATTTAATAGAAATGAAAAACAATTACTTTCTCTGAAGAATTGCACTCAAATGTTGACACTGGAATTAAAGGCGCCATTGTTACCAAGATAAAGAATTGCTAAACTTTCCAATATTCCAAAAGGGATGGAATAATAATGTGAACACCACTTCTATCCGACGAATTTAGGTTCAAAACTAGAAATGTTTGACTCTGGTGTTAGTCTGGCTTTGAATCAATGTTTTTAATGTGAGTGAGTGTTGAGTGAAAGATAGAGTGAGAGTGTAAATGAAATGAAGACAATGCATGGACTATATGGTCATTTATCACCCAATAGTGAGCACCGGGAGGTAAGTTAGAACTTAAATATCAGCGCAGTATTAAAGGCCTGTTCTGAACATTAGAGACACAGCACACAAGTGTAACAAAAAACAGAGCCGAGAGAACATTGAATTGAATGCTGTGAACCCCAACACATAAAATACAATATCAGAGTCTCAGAGAATTATATACAAAATATTTGATTCTATATATTAAAAGTTGAATGGGTTTTGTGGCCAAACATTGGAGGCACAGAATGGTCTAATTTTTTGTATTTCATAGCTATATATACCTCTGGAGACCAATTTACAGACGGCTTCAATCGAGTAGTAGTCAGTGCGAGGACTCACTGCGAGAGACTCACAAAAGAGGCTATCATTAAACGGCTCACATATGAAGTTATTTATAGTGACGTTAATGACTATCGATATTAAACCAGAGTTCGGCTTAAAATTCTGCCGACAAGAGTGTCAACAGTTTTGTTGGGCACAGACTTCGACTGCCGACACAATTGATTTCAAAGACAGTATGCTTTCATATCACTTATTAAATAATGTTTAATAATCATTAAATTTTATTCAATAGATTCTAATGAAATAAAAAAAGGGTTTATTTTGAAACAAAAGTTAAACATAAATAATAAATATTTGTCGAATACAAAAAGTTTTGAGAAACTGTTAGCTATTGTATTGCTTTTGATATGAAGTCATGTCATTTGGATACTGTTGGGGAGAAAGTCTGCTCATCGATGGCTCTATAAGTACAGCCTATTATCGCCGAAATTTTATACATCGATAACTTTTCAATAAAATGTTGATTTGATTACGTGAGTGAACTGACTCCTGAGATAGAGAGCGGTGGTGACCAACAGACAAACTCTTTAAATAATTTTCAATACAATGATTATTATATTTGAGTTCCACTTAATATGATTTTTTCAAATGAAAAGAATATTCTTTATTTATATAATAGTGAGAGCCGTCGGAGTCAGACAATTGGCTCAGTGTTTACAGATGTGATTAATGTTATGACAGAATTTATATTTCACTTTATATTAGAATAGAATCGTTGTGTCGTCTCTTCCCGAGTATTGGCGGGGATTTACTCCATTATATTGGCATAGATTTACACTACAATCAAAGGCATCTCTCGTTCTAATATATGTTCATAAAAGTGCACTCAAATCAGTGTATCATAACTGGACTACACAACAACAATATCCGGTGCCATTGGGAGGCGTCTCAGTGCCACAAATCCCCTGAAATCCTGTATATCTCTTCAATCATTCGGGTAAAGAGAATATCGACGACAAACTCACTTCTATTACATATACTCTTTGATTTGCATTCGCTTTTTGTGCAGTTTATCTAATAAGTTATCGTTACAAACACTTTTACGCCCGTCCAATATAGCTCTGTATATGCTCTCTATAGCTGACTCGCTCTGGCGGTATATTGACAGCAAACGGGGAATCCCTTCATTCAGGAAATTATATCGTTAAACGTTGATTTCAATTAGGAGTTCAGCTCTAATATAGAACTTTGAAGGGAAAGCTTTGAGCAAATATGATGGAGGAGTAGATATGCGATTAGCTTCTGGTATATCAGACATGGATTCAATGAGATCATAGAATATTTCATTTGTGTGTCGCTTCAGTTTGACTCTCAGCCACTACTCATTGAGAGGCAACACAAGAGTCAACATTTATTTCGCTTTTAAAAAAATTGATGAAATAATCGCTTATCGTTTGTTTTCCGTCTACACCCATAAGCTTGGAGTATGTCTTTGCGGATCCTCTCCTATCCATTACTGGCGCCGCAGTGTTTTACTCTAATTGAAATCAGTCCTCTTTTTAATTGTGTTTTAACTCTGAGACCACAAACCATTTGAATTCATTGACAGAAGAGCTCTAATCGATAAAACTTCACTACGTTTTTAGTATTTAGTCGTCACTTAATTTTTATAATTCTTTTTCATGAAAATTCCATTTCCGAGGGTTGGCCTTGATCATTCTTGCATTTGAGTGAAAGTGAGAACAGCATGATATTTATATAGCCTTATTTTCTATTTACTGGTGCTTTTCATTTAGAAACTAATATAAAAGAATTCACTGAAATGTCATTTAATAAAACAAACAATAAATTCTCATTTTTAGGTTTAACCGAAACAATGATATTATTCACAAAACTAAGAAAATGTGAAAAAATTCTTTCATTAGAAGTGTTTATAACGACTCATCATATTTAGTCTCCATTTACTGAATTTCTAAATTAATAAGATATATACTTAAATAAGATTGAGCTAGACTAATTGCATTTATTTTCATTTTTATTTCTGACCAAAATTCACTGATTTTTCAAATATTTTGTGTATTAACAGAGTAGAGATTGTTAGACGATCAAGGTGATGAATTTCAAACTGAAATCATTTTTAAGTCTTTCGATGCAAGACAAAAATAAAATCTCTGAAAAACCTTGGTCATCGTTGGTTTTGGAAAGCAGAATATTCTGGGATATTTTGAGAGCGATGGAGAGGTTCTCGGAGACTGTTTTTGTAATGTTTAAGAGCATTCATTTCCCCTTTAGGCTGGCTTTTGATATATGAAGAGCACTGCATAACAATAGACAAGAGTCACAGATAATGACTTTACTTTTTCTTCGGCAGAATATTCACTGCTTTTGTTGGTTTCAAATAAATTTTGTTGTTATAGAAAATGTATTTTAGACTTGATTTCAGTTTTCGGTTCATATATTTGCGAATAAATTCAAAATTTCAAAGAATTGAATTCATATGACAATAGATTTTCGTTGACTTTAGGGATGTGTTTGGGAAACGACATATCACTGAATTGAGTCTTATTTTATTTATATAATACAGAATATATTGTTTTACCGAAAACTAAACATAAATTAAATTAGGCGTAGAGATTATGCCAGATTAAAAACAAATTTAAAGTGTTTTTTGGAAAAGTTCATAATAGGCTTAAGGCAAACGGTTTATCAAAATCGGAAGAATCCGACGATTTTTCTCTATTTTTTACTGAAGTGTAGAATTTTTTGACATTTTTATCATTAGTAATAAATAGCTTTTTTGGTGTCAAAACATTTACAAAAATACAAAATTAAAACTTTTGATCGCTTCCAGGCCTTCAAAATGCAATTTTCTTAACAAATAATTTTTCAAAATTAATGATTCAAAACCATATTCACTGAGCCTTACATGGATTTGATGAAAGCCAAAAAAAACATATGATTAGGAAATAATGATCATGATACTTTTACTTTTCTTTCTTTTAAAACCCTCACAAACCCTCTGTTTGTTTAAAATGATTTATATAAAAGAATTAAATGAGATATTGCTCGGATAAATTTGCCTGGTTATTTTTATTTAAAAGTCGATTCAAACAAATAAAAGTTAAATTAAGTAAATTATAAATCATTTTTCAAATAAATGTTTTCTCTGTAAACGTATTTCGTATTCGTAATGATCACAAGTATTAACACTTCAGACGCTAAGTGTCTGACTCTTCAAATTTGAGGATTGAATTACAATTGAAAGAGCCTGAACCATTTTGTGAACTCATAAACGGGGCCCTTTATCCCTCTCTGTGTAGAAATATATGATATTGTATTTAAATACACAAATATATAACAGAAAGCTCTTTGAAATGCAGAGCTCAGTCATCATCTTTTTTAACATAAAAAAAATATCTGACATAAGTATAGCACCGGTGGCAGAGGACAAGAGGGCGTGACACCATATGGCCCATTTGTGTCCATTTCAAGCTATTGTATAGAAATTTTCGGCTCTCGGAGTCAAATACAATTAGCGGTGGGGATAGACTTATGAAACACCAGTTGGAAGAGTGGAAAATAGAGCAGACATTACAATACCAGTCAGTCCGCAGTTCAACAATAGACGCGAGAGAGAGAGAGAGAGAGAGAGAGAGAGAGAGAGAGAGAGAGAGAGAGAGAGAGAGAGAGAGAGAGAGA
>JAQGBD010000124.1:0-47076 GCA_034698165.1 Punctoribates punctum
CTCTTCATAGACTGAGGTGACAAGAATGCACTTGAAGCGGATTCTTAGCAAGTTATATTTTCGTCCTTTGAAATGCTGTGCCTCAGATCGAAAAATTAGGGGCTATTTTTGGTAAACACCCTTAGCTATCACTGAAACTTGACTTCTAAAATAAAAACATAATTTAATTGAATAATAATTAATATTCGAAAAATATTTTATTTTATTTATTTATTTTTTGACACAAAATATAATTAATGAGAAATATATATTAAATTAATACATTTCTAAACTTTTATTAATCAGTAATTATTAATTAAAATAAATTAATGATTAAAACGAAAATAATGAGTGTTATAAACAGATATCGATAGAAGTGATAGTTATTGAGAGCAAACAAATCATAGCAATAGAACCCAATGTGAGGTCCACTCAGTTTCTCAATTAATGATAATATTCTCCACCGATGTCTGAATGACAACCGAAACCTCTTACTCACAGATATTGCAAATAAAGTCCGATATGGTTTGTGGGCTGCGTTACTCACCCAGGTACTTGTTTTTACAAATATGAACAGATATAATGAAAATGATGTGAAAAAACAAAGAAAGAACAAAACAAAAAGAATGTGAATATCCTTCTCATGGAAAAACATAAAGAAACAAATTTCGACAAAGAGCATGGTCATATAATATGCAATAAAAATAAATATTCGAAATACTTTGTTGACATCCCGGGTAATCATTTGGACGTAATTATGTTCGAGGATTGCATTCATTAGTATTCGAATACTTCTGTTCTTCAGACTTATCTCTATTTCTTCATTAATTTCTTGAAACTTGTATTTCAAATACCAGGTTAATGCTGTCCACTGCAGGAATCCCAAGATATACATAGAATTAATGTAAAGTCCATAATAGAACATAAGAATATTCCAGGTTATCAGACTAACAGTCGAATACCATGTTATATCATTTTTAAAATAAATGACCAAACATAAAACTAAGTGAATTAAGCAAGGCCAATAAATAAAAATACAATCAGAGACGGAATTTGTTAAAAAATTTGTCAAAGAATTCATTTTAAGCAAATATTTTCTCTCTATTAAATCTCTGAGCGGATACTTAATTAGCTTATATTCGATGCGATATACGATTTGATGAATTTTGAGTCTTCGCGTTAATTCCAAATATTCATTCATTAGTTGATAAATAAATCCATTCAACACTAGGAAACATAAAACCAATGATAATATCTTCGGATGAGGAAACAGTTGAGTGAAATCCATAATTATTAAGCGTGTGAGTGGTTCCTCAGCAAAGACCAAGCAAATCATTCTAATGCAGGTGAAACTGGCCATAACACTCCAGAATGTAACCCAAAATATTCTCGATTTTCTCCTTTGTTTGAATACGTATTCATCAAATGTTGAGACAGAGATATGTCTCTTCTTTGCATAGTTTTCGAATTTGTCGAATAACTCTCTATAATTGTACTTGGTGAATAGTGCCCGACTGAATAACTTTGATAAACCAATGAAATCATATTTTACAAGAAATTGGCGAACATTTGAAAAATTCATATCTCATCGAAAGAGAGAACTTTGTGCTCACAGTTATAGACAATACGAGAATAAATTTGAAATAATATATGTTTTGACTTTACTTTTCATAAATGAAGTCATTCTCTGGAAAATAATTTTCGGATCAATTTTTCCATTTTAAAGATTAATTGACTTATTTTTGAATTTAAAAAAAATTTAATAAATGTTTGAATTTGATCAGGGATGGTTAGCAACAGATCGATACTATCAATTCGATGATTTTGTACCTTTAATTGATCAGGATTGTTTTCAAATTACATAGATTCTAGTCAAGTTTCTGATTAATTTCAATAAACATTCTAAGTATCCAAGATATTGTGTCCGCTTTATAAAAAGGTTGTTTATATGTGATTTATTTCAAAAATGAACTATCTGATCTTCCCTGATTCCACATGGAATGATAGTTTCGTGATTTGAAATAATTTTCAACACATGATTTATCTTTAAAATCATAGACTTTATTCTAAATAATAACCTTGGTTAACGCTCATATTCGATAAACTACAGAATCTGTTGACCGCATGTAGTCTTCAGGTTTGGAATAAATATTTGAAATATAAAATCCTTGAATGCAATGAAATCGATTTATGGTATTTTTCAGTTGGATTTGCTCACAATTATTATATTTATTTCTTTACTAACGAAACAGAGTAAACGCATCTTAATTAAATTTGATCTTGCAATGTAAATAGAAAATAAATTATATGTCTGTTATTATTGACATTAATTTTAATAAACAAGATTAGAATAAACACAAAAAGATAATTAATTAAATAAAAACACTTTTCATCAGTAAATTGAATTGATTTTGTTTTATCCAGGCATTTCAATTGCTTGAATTACTCGATAGTTTTCCTATTGAGTCAAATTCATGACCAGATTTTATGATCAGATATTTCAGAGAATCTTTGAAATGAAAATAAATAAAGTTTTGATTTTTATTAAAGGAAATCGTTTAAAATTATTATTTTATTCAATTTGTTTGGGAATATATTTGTATCAAAACTACCAAATCTGTAAATTGTATTTCTCGTACAAAACGACGAACTCGATCAGCTACGGTAACCTTTCTCAATTATCTTTGCCGGCGGTAACACTTTGTATCGACAAAAAGTATTTATTGAGAACTCAGTATTGGATAAACTTTGTAAACACCACATTAGTTAACAAAAGAATTGCTAGATATCATTTCTATGCATTTCTCAATAACTTCACTGTCCAAGAACAATTTGAAGTCTATTATTACTCTGCAAAAGAAATATTTAACAGGAGTTGTCGAGTTCCGCTCCCAAACAATAGGAATCATTTAAACGAATCACTTGATTGCGAGTCTTTGTCACCAATTCTTGAATCCGTGGAATATTCCAAAAAATGTTTTACATTCTTATCGCAAACTAATGAAGAATCAGATGACAAGTATTTGGTTCCAAATATGGCCGCATTTAGAGACTTTGCGATTGCAATCTTCAGTATTGATATAATGATTGAAAACATTTCAAGCGTTGAACTACTGATTCACTCGAGAAAAGAAAGAATTCATTCGCTTTATAAAAGAAATTTCCTTAATTTGTATCGAATTGACTCCTTTTTTACTTATGTTAAATACCAGCGGATAATCAAAAAGTCTTTGGAATATCCATACGAAACAAATTGTCTCAATTACCAGAAAAAGGGATATTTCTCACGATCTGAATGTATAGCTAAGTGTAGATCAAAAAGAATATCAGAAGAAATTGCTGGTATATTACCAGGACACTATCTCTATTACAACAAGTCATTGGATATGAAACTTTTCGATACTTTTGTTCATTTTTACGAAAAACCAAATTTGGATCGAATTATTGGCAAACAATGTATGGAAATCTGTGGAACTAATAGCGAGTGTCGAACGGAAACCTATAAAATGACAAAATTCGTCAGTGATTATGATTGGCCCACTTTCTCCATCTTTGTATTACCGCCGGTCACACCCGATATGATTGAGAGCCAATCCCCTAATCTTTTGTTTGAAGAGTTCGTCTCATATATCGGGTCTTTGATTGGATTTTGGTTCGGGTTCTCTATTATAATGTTATCCGATTTTGTCACTAATTTAAACAAATATTATCAACATTTCTATAAATTTGAACAAAAAACTAATATAATTGTGAAGAGACCGACAATAGTGAGGGTCAATCGAAGGACCAAAAATTATGTATTTCCGTCGACAATAACCCATTGAATTATTTTTGTTGTCTCACTAGAAATAACCGAAATGAAAGAAATCAATTATCGATTAGCTAGATTACTTTTCAAATACTCAATACATATATATAAGAAGTGGCACTATATTTGTATATTATAACAATTATGTATTTGATAACCAGGACAATTGTGACAAAATTGTTGACTAACAAAAGAAAAACTTCAAATGGGATTCGTTTGATATAAATAAATATTAATGTATTTCGTTATTTGATTGAATCGATTTACATAAAAATGTTTTAATCATATTTTAACATTATTTTGAAATATTCATAGCTAAACATATCTTCTTATTCATAAATTGAATGCCAAGAATCGTTATAAGTGTCTAATACTGAACTCAATCTTTTCTAAAAGAAGAGTAAATTTTAAATAAAAATGAATGAAAATAACCGAAAATATATTAATTATTGTTTTTATTTATTGTGTTTTGCTTTGTTTTTGTATCAAAATTATCAGATATTTTATATGTATTTCTCGTATACAACGGTTAACTCAATTAGTCATGGTAGTTTTTCAACCATCACTCTGCCAGGAGTCACCTTATGTTTCGATAAACACAACATTTTGAGAGAGGAGTTCCAGAATAACTCATTTAACCAGAATTCAAGAATCAATGAAACCATAGGTTTTGGAAGTGATAAACAGTTATATAAACATTTGAATTATTTGACGCTAAGGCAACAGTTTCTTCGTTTTTATTCCTATCGCGAGGTTTTCGGTAATAGTTGTGAAGTATTGAGGCCTTTGTCTTACATACAATCAGATGATATGTATATTAAATGCGATTCTCTGTCACCAGTTCTTCAGTCAATAGGTTATTATACAATTTGTTTCACATTTCAATCCCAAACGGAAAAAGAATCGGACAATAAATTCATGGTTTCCAACGATATTATATTCAATGACTACTCTTTAGAATTGTTTAATATAACGGTTATTTTGAAGACAATCCCGAGGGTTAACGTATATCTTCACCCGAGAAGAGAACAATTTTTGACTGCATTCAAATATATTCCGTCGTTGACTATCAAAAGAGAAGACTCTAAATATTCGTATATTACATACCAGAAATTGATCAGTCGTTCTTTGGGTCAGCCCTATCAGACAAATTGCTACGATTACCGAAGGAACGGCCATTTTTCAAGGGATGAATGTGTCAACAAATGTAGAATCAAATATTTGAGCAAAAGTTTCGGCGGTTTACCTGGAAACTATATGTTTTATGACAACACCTCAGATGAGAGACTGGTTGAGCCCTTTCGTGTTTACATTGAAGACCCTTTCCTCGATAGAAGTGTCGGAATCGAGTGCCGCAAAGAGTGTAAAACAAGAAATCAATGCGATATTGAATTATTTGCGGCCAAGAAAACAGAATCTAACTATGATTGGCCCAAATTGTCCATACTCATTTACTCGCCTCTAATTCCTGATACTATTAATACTGAGTCACCGAAACTCATATTCGAAGAGTTTGTCTCATATGTGGGTTCTCTCATTGGCCTCTGGTTTGGGTTCTCTATTATTATGCTCTCAAAAGTCATCAATTCAGTAGTAATCAAACTGACACGAGTTTATCAAGTTCACTTTCATTCTGAAGGCTTGAATTCTCAGAGGAGATCTAATTCTAATGTTTATTCAAACCGTTCCTTACTTTCAGATAACTTCCCATTTAAAGGAACTAATGTTCCCAATAAAAGACACAGATTTTGAATTACTTCATCGAAACCAGAAATTGTCAACTACTGAGCCATAATTACATGGACCCACCTCTCAATTTAGCATGGTTGGTGCACTGTTAACCTAGTTAAATCATTTTTTAAAATTCTAATCTTTAATTAATTTTATGTGAATTCATGAATCACTGAATTGTGTTAAGAATGTTACCACGACTTTGAAAACCTTTTATCTGCCAATTGAATGAAGACTATAATTAAAATTGTTTTCCAATACAATAATTAGAAAAATTCACTTTAAATCAGATGACCAAGTCAATTTTATGAATAAATCTGTGAAAATAAATAATGTGAATAAAACAAAATGTTTTTGCACTGAATTCAAATGAAAATTCATTTATAATTTTGACGTAATTATTGTTATTTATGTTTAACTCATGTGTTTGAAGGCATTTAAATTCAAAGTTGTTTTCAATGATTTGATAGGATTTTAGTCAACAAATAATTGGAAATAATGGATAAAAACCCGTTTTTGTGGCCAAACTTTCACTCAGTTTGCGATAAAAACAATTCATTGAATTTAGTTTATAATCGGTTCGCGTTTACATCACAACTAGAGTTCAATGGATTGGGTTTAATCAATAAAGACATTTATGGCAAACATAACACAATCGCCAACTTTTATGCCCGAAGTCCTTCTTTGCCTTATTTTGTCAACAGATTCAGAACTGAGAATCCTTTTGCCGCTAAAAATTGTCTTATTTTCTGCAAAAATGAAGATAAAAGTCTTCTGATAACTACTGATGACAAGAGTAAGATATTCGGACTCGTAATAGAAGATAATGAAGTGTCAAACAGTGGCAGCAGTTCTGAGATTCGGACCAAATCCCATACTTATAGCGCAGATCAAAGTGTCAGTTATGGACCGTTTCGTTATTGCACTCAAAAACTATGTCATCTTTGGGCAGATGAAGAAGAAGTCGAAGATTTTCGGCCAATCAATGAATTGAAAGTCCACAGCGATGACCAAAATTCACCACAAATTCAGTCAAACTCTAGAAATAGGATCCGTTTCTTCAAATTTAAGTCTAATGAAGACTCAGACCTAAGTTTGGATCCGTTTAATGAACTAAAAGTTGAAGACTTACGAAGAAGTGATGAATCTTTGTTTGAAAACTGTGATAGAAATCAATCGATTGATAATCAGCTGTTAGTCTCGTTTACAACAAATGATTTCATAGATTTGTATAATTTAGAGACCAATCAAATCGTCCGTTCATTTGATTCGGAAAAGAGCGACCAAATTGGTCTTCATTGGTCTCAAACTCATCCAATGATGTTCTTCAACGGATACCACAAACAGATCCAATACTGTGACGCAAGAAGTCGTAAAACAGTCATCAAATTCTTCGACAAAAATAATTATAATTCACATAATTGGGAAATGTTTTATCAGATTTTGCCGACAAAACTAAACCCAAATCAAGTGTTTTTGGCCACAGATTATCACATTTTAGTCGCCGACTGGAGATATCCTAAAAGAAATGTAAGTTTTACCTCTTCTACAGCTCTGGTGATAATTAGGGATTATTTTATAGTTAATCCAATTGAATCATATGATTCCGAATACGATTATCAGAAGTCTAAACAGTCTGGAAGTAGTGAACGACAATACAAATACCGAACTTTTGGTTTCTTCTAATTTTCATCGCAATTGTCTCATGTCTTTCACTTCTTCCGAAAATTTGGTTTCTCTTTCATCAACTCATCTGCCGATACATTTGTCTAATCCTAAAGACATCGATAAGAAGTTCGAAGACTATTTCTATCGAGGAATACAACTGATTGATAGCACCGACAGCTCTGGCTTTTCGTTAGCACTTCTCACGAATTTGGGCGATATGTTTATGCAGGACTTGTTTTGGTGCACTTCTAAAGAGGATATGACCTCAACAGAGAGTGATCCCAACTATAAGGACAGAACCTACTGCTCAGGCGTTGGTTCTTCACATCTGAAGTTAGAGCCGAAGACCGAACAATATATGAGTGCTATTAACGAGTTTTTGAATCGTTTGGATTATGAATCAAAATTGGAGTCCAATTATGTGAAGGAGTGTCTCCACTGTACTCTACACCGCATCTGTAGAATTGTAAAAGACGAGTGTCATTGCAGACGTTTCACTGCGGGAACGGCCACACAACAGGAAATGAGTGAAGAGACAGACACTCCCGACAGGACTCAATTCATTTCAAACCTCTATCAAAAACATTTGGGACCACAGATATTGGCCAACACTGAAAGACTTCGAAATAAGGAACTCCTCTCACAAAATAGCGATAAATATACGAAAAAAATCTTTGACGTGTGGAATGTCTTCGAAAAGGAACCGACAAATTGAGTTCTTTTCATAACTTTGTTAATAGTTTTACTCTTTTTCTCTGTTTTTCATTTATTGTTTGTAATCGTTTTCCAAATAAATTGATAATAATTTAGTTTAATAACAAATTAAGTGATTGTTATCTTAAAAACAATTGAATTGATCTCTGAATTAGTGGTAAATATCTTATCAATCGATAAAAGTCTTATTCTGTGCACTCATTTGAGAGGAGTTATAATTTTTCTGCGAAAACGATCCCTCATTTCATTCAATGTTTTCCTCTTATTTTCAATGAAAACATTTGGCAATAAATTACTTAAATCGATGGATAACCCGATTCTAAGCCCATTGTGATGGCGTCCCGAAGCGGTCGTTCCCGTTGCGACCCGTGTGGTATCGTTTGTCTCATTTGTATTTATTTGATCGTAATATACACCGACTATGCGTTCATCACTTGGATAGTATTGCCAACAAATGCAAGGTATGAGTCCAGAGAGAGATCCCACTCCTCTTTCAATCTAATCCTCTGTTTGTGTCACAGCCTTTGGGTTATTGTCATAAGTATTACAGTCTTTCAACTAATACTCGTTCTTCTGGTTTGGTCTCACGTGAAGGCCTCGGTATGCGATCCGGGAATTGTTCCGCACCCGACCCAAGGCCTGGACATCAGCTCAAAACAACTTTTGTCTAAAAAGGACGACAACGACCATAACTGGTCTGTTTGTGTCCGGTGTCAGATGTATAGACCTCCGCGGGCCCACCACTGCCGTATCTGTCAACGATGTATACGTAAAATGGATCACCACTGTCCATGGTAAGTTACCATTGATAACACCAATTTGAAGACCAGATCTTCTATTAATATATTGTGTCGTTTATTAATAGGATAAACAATTGCGTCGGAGAAATGAATCAGAAATACTTCATTTTATTCCTAATTTATACGGGTATTAGTTCTCATTGATATCGAGGTCTTATTTGTCTAATCAATTTTGATTCCCTCCCCATTGGTTTAGGGACGGCCTGTCTTTACGTTTTACTATCGATAATCGTATCATTCATTAAATTCAAATTAGATTCTCACCAAAGAATGTGAGGATTTTCTCATAAAAATCGATATTTTTCTAAAAAACTAATAGTTTTATAGTTTTAACTCATTTATTGATTTTTGTCGATAGGATTCATACGAGTGTTTTACTCATCGAAGCGCTTCTCTTTGGACTCTTTGTTGTGGCTGTCCTTACAGACCAAGTAATCAATCATTTTATTCATTTATTTGCTTTTATTTTATTTGAGATTTTAATTATATTTTTCGTCGTTTCCGTCAGATTCAGGCGGTCTTTGCCAACGAAACAGCTATAGACAGGTATCACAAGTCGAAGAGAGATCCGTCTCAGCCCAAGACTAAGATCAAGTCTTCGATTTTGATGAGAGAGGTGTGTGGAACGGGACCTATGGTCTGGTGGCTCTTTCCCTGTGATCGCACCGATAAATATCAGACAAATAGTTCGCATTTCATTGTATAATAATTCGCCGTTTATTACAATCAATGAATACTTCAAACCAAATGTGATATAATATCAAATGTTTTTTCTCTTTTTCACAATTAATTGACATTTAATTCAATTTACTATTTGTTTATTGTTTTATAATTTTATTATCAGTTTATAGTATTTTTTGTTATTTAGTTCTATAAATATTTTACTGGATTTGATTGCTTTCAGACTATAGGGATGCAATCAGAATGATCTAGTCAATTTCTTAATGGTTTCTCTTCTATTACTCAATGATTCACTAAAATTCCATTTCTATTAAACATCGGCTGATATTTGAAAATATTCAATAAAATCATTTACATAATTATCTTCGAAATAACACCTATCTCATTTTTCTTAACGTTGGAGAGATTTGTTACTAAATCGCTATGTAATACGTTTATTAAAATATGCTTGATAAGTCAATGATAATGATTTCTTGTATCAAAAACATTGCTTTGTTTCTAATCTTCTAATTTTATTGATTGAAGAGAACGCGACTATAGGGGTGGAGGGGGTTAACCAAGAATACAGTATGAATCGTATGGTCACTACTCTAAAGTTTCAAAACACTTGTAATTAAATTCTGGTCCGACTCAAGGCTATTGTTATTTTGGAAAAAATTTGAGAATAATTCATGTTTTTAGCCAAGAATTCAATTATGGGAAGAATCCATTACTTTGTGTTTATTTGAAAAGGAAATAAAAAGCGAGTTATAGAGTGTATATGCGGTGTATATGCAGTTCTTGTTTGACAAACAGAATGTCTTCAGAAGTGTTGACACATTTCTAACATCGAAACGACTATTAACTGAAAATCATTGTATCGATCGATTGCTTTTCAAAACATGTTTTCTCTCTTTTTATGAATTTTATTTTAATATTCATTAAAAGATAAAGATTTGTTCGGAAAAATTCTTTATTTGGTTGTTTATTCAATACATGACAAGAATAACGAGCTAGCTTATTCCATTCTCATTCTATACAATATTAATCTATTGAGTGAACATTCATGTGATATGAATCAGTTATACAGTTATAAACAATTTTCTATATTTTCATTCAATTTCTATTCAATTATTGGGAATTTTCTAATCAATTCTCTATCGATTCAGTTTCTAATAGACACAAATTAGCAATAAATTGCTGGATTAGTTGAAATTTAGTTGAAATCATTAATGATTTTCAACAAATGATATTAAAGAAAATTGGACTCAACTTGATTTGTAATCCCCCGGGTTTTCAATGCGAGCGAAACTTATTTTTGTACTCATATTCTCTGAATTGCATCTAATTTGAAATTTTAGACTAATATTGTTCTCAATTCATGTGAAGGTATTTCGTATTTACATGAAATTTGAAATTCAATAAAAATTTTTGAATAATAGAGCTTGCTTCTTCTCTAAAGTTGTTTGTAAAAAAAAGGATTTTCAAATCTCTTGAGATATGAAAATTCTGGCGAAATCTCATTTTCAAAGAATCCGTGTAAAACTGATTACTAAAAGAGTTGATTATTTTATACAAAAAGTATTTGAATTGATTTTTCTTTTAATAGTTTAACTCAACTCTAGAATTTCAAATATGTTAGTTATCTTGCACAAAACATTGGACATTCCTATTGACTTTAAGACCAGTTGATAAAATGACCTGAGTAACACATAATTGAGAGAAAGTATCTAAAAAATTGTCGCTTTATATAAAAAAAGTTTATAAAATTGAATCAAATATTGAGTTAATTATAACTTATTTAATGAAATCCTCTTTTCTTGAAATGTGAAAAACGAAATATTTCTTCACATTTAATAAAAAGGAAAACCTTTAAGCTTTTGATGTGCCGTTTGGCTGGTCTCTGATCTTAGAGGTCTTTTCCCTGGGTTTTGTCACTTCTTTGACGAAATGGGTGAAAGGGAGGCCAATACAGACAACGAAGAATAGCATGATATGGGAGGCGATCATTGTTGGGCTTCCGTACCAAACATATTCTGTAATACGGAAGTGTCCGACAAACCATATGATGGCCAGAAGAGTGGTTGCCGTTTGCAGGATATATCTGTGATTGAGAACTACACCAATGATGGCCACCAAAGCGATGACTTCGTGAAGAATGGCATTGAAAATAGTCATTCCTTTGATTCTCTCGATGGTTCGTTTGTCCATGGCCGCGTACTGGTTATTCCGGTCATTCTTGTTCTTCGAGGCCTCCATCTGTTTGGCTTCATTGACGCCCTCGACGGCCACTACTATCCATAAAATCATTAAGACTGCAATCAATACTACAAAAAATATTTTGAAAACTAAAGAAATTATTGCTCGGATTTCAGGCATTTTTGTGCGACTAATAAAACAAATTTTTCTTCTATTTATTCAGTTGTCGATCGACAGAAAGCAAAAAACGTTTTGCCGTTTATCGAAAGGCAGACCAATGTATAGACCAATGTATAGGTCTGTCTTTTCTTCTGATATGTCTTTGAACCGTCGCTGCCTTGGAAACAGTTTCGACTATTTTGTTACCATTCCTTCTTAAAGCCGAAAAACATAAACAATAAACGGAAAAAAATGAAAAGAGAGTGATATTTATGAATATTCTGATTAGAGTTGAGGTATGGGAAGGAATAGTTGTTCAGCACATGAAAGGCAGTAAATTACCACAAATTTTATTGAATAAATGCATTGAATTTTGAAACTATAATCAAATATAAGGAAATGTTGTTCTAACAAATGAATGTTTATGACTCGGTCTTCATTAATCCCAATTTAATTACACAATAATTAACAAATTAATTAAAATGTTTTCAGTTTGTAAGCACAGGTATGCGAGAGTAGTGCCAAAAACGGGATGAAGTAATGGATTCTCAATTAATTGAATGAAAAGAATATCGATTCGAAGCGAAAACCATTTAATACTAATGTATTTGCGACCGCTTTGGTCGACAACAACAGAGACCTAATGTCTTGCATTCAATTGCATTGATTGGAGGACTGGCGGTAAACCATTTGATTGGCAATCAATGCGGAAATCAAACTTTTCTCTCTTTTATTTCACGTTTGCGAAGCAATTGAGTTATTCTTTCAGACAAAAAATTTAAGAATTTATTTATGAATTTATAGAGAAATATAGAGTGAATGTTATCCACAATTTTTTTTTTGTTTGATATTTCTATAGAATTCAGTAAATATTGTTCTTGCAAATATTCGTATAATGAGACTCAATGTTTGCGATTGTTTTCCTTCAGTGTTATTGACTTCACTCAAATATCTTAGCCTTTCTTCTGGTGGTGTTATTCACTTCACATTCAAATGGGGAACAAATCACAAATAAAAGGAATAATTTTTTTTAGGAACTCAAAGAATATTTCTTTGAATTAATTGAGAGTCAATTCAGACGAAAGGTTCTTGGCATTGATTACAACTTCTGATTACAATATTGAAATTCTTCTGAACTTGTTTATTGAAAGTGCAAGATTGAATGACTCAAAGTTCAATGCTATGATTGGAAAGATATTCTTCTAATATATTTATAGTCTTTAAGACTGAGAAGTAAACTATTTATAGTAATAGTGATTAGAAGTACTAATTCTAATCAGTAATCAGTAATTAGTTATCATAAGAATCAGAGAAAGTCTGATATATTAATAAAATGGATTCAAAGATTTGAAAAGAAAAAGGAATTAATTTTCTAAGAACCTCATGAATGACTTGCCTTAACATAAGCCTTACTCTTGGTATTTATATGTATTCATTTTGCAAGAGTTGATGGAATTTTCAAATAAAAATTTTTATGGTTTAAAATTACATTCAAAATGAACCATTAGTTTATCATTTGGTATAAAAGGATTTCAAGAATCTGGGAATTGAATTAATTCATGAAATGAAATATTTTGAAAATTGAAATCTTTATTCAATATTCTGTTGCAATAAATCGGAAGAGATATTACAAAATCACAATTATTTGAGACTTTAATTAGAGTTTAGTATTATTTACATAAAAAATATGAAAATTCTTAGTCTTTTCAAATGAATTTGATATGAAATTTAGTGATGAGTTTCTAATTTAACTAAAAATGACAGCACTGGTGTGTGCTATGGCGTAGCGGTCGGCCGGACAGTCCGAATATCTCTCGGCACATGACTCACACTTTCCTCTGAAGGCCAGATTGTAACCAAGAATAGCGCCGTCGTGAATGATGTCCACACTTTGGGGTTTGTTTGGGTCATCGGCAAGAAGTGGTGACTTCATTGGTGGCGCTTCACTGTTGGGCTCAGCCTTTACGTGAAGACAAGTGGTCTCACAGCTCACTCTGGCGTAGCATCGGCTCAGGTTTGCCAAATCCAAGAATCTCATGGAGTGGTGTAAATAAGCGATTTCCTGAGGGATCTCTTCTTTGGGGTCGCTTTCGTCGAAAAGTGTGATATTCTGTTCCATGAGTTCCTTATATAAGGCATTGGTTTTAATGGTGTATTCGTATTGGATTTGATTGCATTGATTGAACATTTGTTGGCATTGACCGCATTGTGCAGTCTTTCCAGTCTTTCCCAATTCGATGCCTTTCTTTCCGGCCTCATAGAAGGTGCGGACATAAGCCGGCAATTCTTTGATAGCTTCCACTTCTTTCTCGTCAATAACTACTTCTTTGATGATTTCTTCGGCGACGAGACGGCACTTTTCCTCGCAGTTAACTCTGTCCATGCAGTCGCTCATATTGGCCTGGGACATCACAGCAAGGTTTTGGATAAACAGCTCAGAGATGGCCAGCTCTGCCTCCTTTTCGTCGGCATCATTGATGGCTCGTTTGGCTCTACTGAACAGTTCAATCATATGTTGCTGGATTATTGTGGGCTCAAATTTGTCAGTTGCCTGTCGGCTACGGCGACACTCGACTCCCACACTTCCATCGATAGACTCGACTTTTGTGCAGTTCGTCTCAATAGGGGAGCAGTCAATCAATTGGACTGAACTCACAATCAATGCAAATAACAAACTCTTATAGAAAACCATTATTTTTGAGAAAATTTTCTTTAATTACAAAAAGAAATGTTAACTCTTAGAAGAATGGATGGGAATGAGTGACCACTGTTGAGTTCAAGTTCACTTTTATACACTTTGTCTGTGCAAACAGTTTCACTGATAATTTCCTAGTTTAGACTATTTTATTCTGGAAATAAATGGGTGACCCGGTTAAGAACAGCACAGACTCGTCATCTTAAAGCTAAACCACAGGGACTGGAAATTCGCGAATTTGTTTGGTTTAAGTCTATTAACAGAAGAGATTAAATTTCTTGTCGTATATGAAACCGCTTTTCAATTATCAAAAGTGTTTTCAAACCATTGGAAAGTTTGGAGCAAAACAAACAAATCACTTAAAACTTTTACTTTGGGATTAATTCTGTGCTAATACTGATTGAGACCTGTTTTAGATCTGGAAATGAAATCCCTAAAACTAGTCCACTCACACAGAATAAGAAAGTTATGAATCACTAAATAGTCAGGAATTGAACGAAAAAATTGTTTTGATTCGACCTGAAAATCAAATTAGACTCAAATCGTAAACATCTGTAAAAATCAAATAAAATTCAAAAATTCAAATGAACTTCAATTAGAGATAAGCAGAAAGTTCTCGATTCAGAGCTCAAAGTGTTTCTCAAAGTGTGTCTCAATATTGAGCCCAAAAACTGGTGATTAGTTTTATTAATAAAATGCTCTAAATTTTGTTAACATTTCATTGATTTTTGCAATAAACAAGATATTAATCACTTTGAATAAAAGAAAAATTACTCCTTTTGAATGTTTCTGAAAGCCAATAAACTTTCCATAGTGGAGAAAGTTCAGAATCTTCCACATAATTATTAAACTAAAGGACATTACACACAAAGTTTTTGAACTTTTCCGGACAACAATTATATTATTATTTCGTCAATAATTCAATTTCTTTTTATTCGGAAAATGTCTGTGAATTGCATTCATTTATACAAATTAGTATCGATTTCTATACAATCAAAATATTAAAAACCTTTTATTCGTTTATAAGTTATTACAATATTTTATAACAAATTTCATATTCAAGTGAATAAACTCTTGGCTCTAAAGATAGGAACAAAAGACTCGAAATAATTATCGATTATTGACTGAAAACAAATCAATGAGAAAATGACAGCGATTTTAATCAAATTTAAGTGGAGTTATATCAGAAATAATATACAAAGCGTTGCGTTTTTGCTCTCATTTATTCTGATTAATGCTATTCTATTCATATGGCGTTTGTATGAGTGGTCACCCTTCGGATGGCTGGTTATGTTGGCCCGGGCTAATGGCCAGTGCCTTAACTTCACCTGTGCTTTCATTATAGTATGTGTCTTACGAAAGTCAATAACGAAGATGCGGTCCAAAGGCTTTTCAGAGTACCTGCCACTCGACCATCACGTCTATTACCATAAGCTGACGGGTTGGGTCATTGTCTTCTATAGCCTTTTCCATACGGCAATGCATGTCATCAACTTTAGAGTCCTCTCCAAAATTACAACCATTTCGTGGTCAGACTTTCTCTTTTCTACACATCTGGGCATCGGATGGATTGGTGGGGCGGCCTCTCTCACCGGTTGGATTCTGTTATTGCTCTTGATTGCAATTATGGTGCCGGCACAGCCTTTTATGAGAAGGTCCGGCAAGTTTGAGGTGAATTGGAATTGAATGCTTGATATAAATAACTAATCTATTGATTGTCAGGTGTTTTATTACTCACACCTACTGTATGTCCCATTTTATGTGTGTCTATTCATTCACGCGCCCAACTTCTGGGTTTGGTTTCTCTTACCGTTCGTTGTATTTATAATTGAGTGGACACTAAGAGTCACAAAATCTCGTTTCGGCGAAAGGGGTCTGACTTATGCAGAACAGGGCATTATTCTGCCCTCACGTGTTATTCACCTGATTGTCAAAAGACCCATCAATTTTGACTTTCATCCGGGAGACTATGTTTATGTCCAGATTCCTACAATTACTGAATACGAATGGCATCCGCTCACCATAAGCAGTGCTCCAGAACAGGAGGGTATACAGAGTTACTCCAAAATAATTAGCATTTAATTGAATTATAATTTTTAGAAATCCTTTGGTTACATATCCGAGCGGTGGGGGAGTGGACTAATAGATTGTATAACTATTTTAATATCGAGGCATCAATTAAGGCCAGCCTTCAATTGGACAGTCGTTTAATGCAATTACGAAGAAGTGAAAGCGAAGACATGAATGAAGACATCAGTTATATACCGATCATCACTAGAAAGAGGAGCTCTACTCTTAGCTCTAAGCCGCCGACTCCGAAACTATCCCTGGCCAATTTGTACAATAGCGCAAAAGTAATGATTCTTCCGGTTCCCGTCGAATGCAATGAATACGGCTGTGGGAGGGAAGCGGACGAACAGAAAAAGAGCACAGATCTGGAAATGGCTGCCATTCCCTGTGGGAGCAGCAAATCTTCGTTTTTATCGCTGACACGACTCCGGTCTTCACTCAATTCGTCAAATATATGGAAAAACGCTATTGTTTTGGACAAACCGCTGAACATTCGTCTGGACGGTCCTTATGGGTCTCCTTCTTCCCATATATTTCATACACAACACGCAGTTTTGATCGCCACCGGAATAGGTGTCACACCATTCGCTAGTATTTTACAGTCAATTATGTTGCGCTATATTGAGGCAAAGCGTTCCTGTCCTTCATGTGCTCACTCCTGGTCTGATTCGATACCTCCCCGAGTAATGAAACTGAGAAAAGTTGACTTCATGTGGATCAATAGGGATCAGACCAGCTTTGAATGGTTTGTCAGCTTATTGTCTGAATTGGAGCGACAACAGGAACTACTCCACGATAGGGACAGATTCCTCGACATTCATATGCATATAACCGGAAGTGGCATTTATTCCAGAGCCGAGAGGCGTCCCTCTATTCCATTAGATATGAGGAACCGGTCGGACTCAAATACAGGGCTTATTATGCATAAGGGAAGACCTGATTGGGAGAAATTCTTCAAAAACATGGCAGAAAAGAAAAAGGGAAGAATTACGGTCTTCTTCTGCGGTCGCGACAATTTGGCCCGACTTCTGAGGAGTATTTGCACCCGATTTGGGTTTCAATTCAGAAAAGAAGTCTTTTAGTTATTTATTTGTTTTTATTATTAAATTCTATTATTTATTGAAAATCTAATAAATATGTATTTTTTCTCGAAATCGTTATTAAAATTGAATTTGTTTTTATTGCAAAAACAGAACTTTTTAATGGAAAATTTGCATGGTGCTCAATACTACTGGTGGTCCCCTTAAATATTTACTTCTGGTTGATTTATTATAAATGTATTGAACAAATATGTATAAGATATGAAAAAGTTGCAAAGTTATTACTTTTGCCAGTGTTGCTAATGTGTACCGCTTTTTTAAACACGGGATTTTTTAAACAAATGGCAGGAATTGAATAGAGGGTACTGTTGAGGCTATTTTATTATATTAATGTCAATGTAGTGATGTGCAGGGCTTCTCTTGTTATTTGCTCGTGGCATTTGTGGTGACAAAATTTACTTCTCGTCCTTCCCTTTCAAAATTTGAAATACTAATTCGCCTAGGTATAAGCACAAGTTCTATCGAGGTGTTGGAATAGCCGGTATCTCCTGTGGCGGACCGTTTGTATCCCTGATATGAATGAAACTTCTAATCGATTCACTCCAGAAAATTGCTTTTTTCAATGTTCTTAATATATTTATGACTTTTATATAATAAGTTAAAAGAACATTCATAACTTGGATGTACATGGATATTTTATGCAATTTATTATATTGTGAGTATAATTTCCAAATTTTAATAGATTAAGTAATAATTATGTTATATATTATTATCATTTATTTATAATTATTTGTTGCAAAATAAATAAATATATCTTTTGTTCCTTCAAATAGCATTTCAATTATCATGGTAAGCCAACAAGGAATGATATTTATTCAAGTATTTTTTGTTTTGTTTAGACCAAGGAAATCTCTCATTAATGTTGAGAAATCCATGAGATTCTGACCCCAAAGGTTGGGCCTAATAGAAAGCCTTCAACAATCTCAGGGCTAATTAAAATAGAATTCTTAATTTATTCAGTGATGGAAATGACATTCTGTGGCGTTAATGTGAGTCGATTTGATTTGTTTTAACATGATTAAACTAGCAATCAGTTCCTCAGTGGATTCCATTCACTGATTTCACTAGCTCTAATCAAACTGTAATACTCGACGGTGTCTATGAAAATCTGCTAAATATAATAATAGAGAGCCTTCATCTAAGCAAGTAACTATTTCAACATATTTCCCTCTAATTGTATAAATTATTAAATATAAATAACTGTCAAAAGCTATACATTGAGGACACCGTCTGATCCGTATGAGTATGGCACTCAATCAGAGAACGGTTCCTGGAATGGATTGATTGGATTACTCGTTGAAAATGTATTTATTTAATTACTGGAGCTCTTCATTAATCTAATGAACCGTTTTATACAGTTTTGCGATATTTCTATCACTCCATTAGAGTTGACGTCTGATCGTCAAAAGGCTATTAGTTTTTCGCCAATCGTTATGTATGAGCCCTACGTTATTATGACTAACCATTTAATCAAATCAAATAAAGAAGTCACCGATTATCTCAAGATTGTCGACAAAAATGTCTGGATTTTATTATTTTCGACATTTTCTATACTCCTTGTAATCGATATAATTCACAAACAAATAATTGGACTACAATTTGATTTCAATTCTGTATTTGAGAACTTATTTTATTCATTCGGCATCTTTTTAAGACAATGTAATTATTGTTAATGTATATCACCTTGCTAATACTTATTTTCCCTCAATAGCCTACTTAAGCCATGAATTAAACATCTATTCGGCGACTTTGACTCAAATAATATTTTTCACTTCAATTTTAATAATTTTCTTCAATTCATTTATCGGTTCGAATATTGTTGTCATAAGCGATGACACTTTGATCAATACTCTGAGCCAATTGAATGCCGAGACCAGTCTTATACCTAGTTTCTATTTTGGAACACCAATAGAAGACTTTTTGAAAGTGAGTCTTATTTTTTGAAGTTTAAATTACTGAATAATTTAAAGACAAATGAAAAGTCAAATAGTTCATGCTAAGATCCTTAATTAGAAAAGTTCGAGCAAATTATTCTCATTAATTGCCTTTAATTTTAGGATTTTGAAGAGAACTCAAAATTATGGCTCAAAATCATTGTCAACGAAAACATTTCAATCGTCAAAACTGAAGAACAATATATGGATTGCGAGAGAATAGAGCTCTTGAAGAGCAGTCGGTTAGCAATGATTGAACTCAAAAGTGACGCCAATATTCTTAAATCTGATTATTGCAAAACTGACCCTCACCTCGATCTTCATATTTCTGATTCAACTATTTTCGATACCTTACATGGGCTCGCATTTAGACCCGGGCTTAATCACAAAATAATCAAGTCAATAAATAAAATGTAAGTATATTTTAGAAATAACTAACTTTTGGTTGCCCTGGACACTCAACAATCATAATTTAGGCAACTACATTTATTTTATATACTATCTTGCTACATTAAACTTCTTTTGAATTATTTTTAGCGTCAAGTTCACTGTCATGAGTGGGTTAACCAGCAAATGGTTTTCTGACACATTCATGAATGACTTCATACAAACTAATATTGAATATAAAAAGTGTTTTTACTCTGAAGACGATCGCGACTTGAAGTCAGTTAACTCGATATCTGTCGAAAATCTCAAATTTTTATTCAAATCAATAGCTTTTCTCCATTTGTTGGCGTTTTCTGTCTATTTGTTTGAAATATTAGTTAAAAGATTTTAGATTTTCTTGAAGTTGTAATTTGTTTCGCAATATTCTCTGAATATTTCATCAGTTTTAAGTTAATAAACAAGGTTATATTAACTTTCACCAATGATTTTGATAACTATAAACAGATACTATTAGTTAAATAATATTTGTTAATTGTGTGATTCAATTTTGCTAGTTTATGTTATTACTGATCATTAATTACAGAATTGTGTAATCAGTGACTAATTATTTTATTGATTTTCATTTTCTGACAAAAAGTGTGGAAATAGGGGTAAAACAGTTCCAGACACCACTCACCACAACAATCAATAACATTACATAATTATTAATTAATAAATAAATGACTCCAATTAAAAACAATTAATAATAATTAGGAGGGAATGTCGTCTTTAGTCAAGAGGTCTAAACATTTGTCTCATTCTTTTCAATGTTTTTATCCAATAAAATGTTTGCATTTTTATGCTTTGAATTTAATATATTTGTGAGAATTTGGTAGAAATAAATCTATTCTTTTATACGCTTTTGTTGTCTAATATTAATTTATTTAAAAGAAAAATGACAATTATCCTAGATAAGAAGTCGTTTAGATTACATAATGAATATAAAAAATTGACAATATATAAATGACTGACAAACAATCTAGTTTATTTTTAATTTGCATCAAGAAAGCATCAAGGAGAATAATGTTATTTATTAAAACAGAAGAATTTGATGCAAAGAAAGTCTGGAAGTTATCGAATTTCTTCCTCTGGTTCTACAGACTATTAGGACTTACTTTTGGCGGAGTAGACCTCCAGAAGGGAGAAGTCGTGTTCAGTGAGTTCTGGAATCGGTTCGGATATTTTTGGGCGGTTTTCCACTCTTTGGGATGTCTTCTGGAATTTTATTTTTTCATTAGTGATGTGCTCTTCCATCCATTGGTGTGGAACCACTTCATCACTTACACGGCTCTCTATATTGTCTCAATAATCACAATCCAGCTCTTTATAAATCTGTGGTTTATTCAGAGAAATGGATTTGAAATGGCAAAGAATTTTCCCTTGCACAAAATACAAAGTAATCTCTTTGAAATGTATTTAAAAATTAATTTCTTATAAGAATTGAAATATATTTTCAAGGTAAAACGACAGGAATATCTCTGATTATCATATGGTTTCTTCATATTATTAGTCCTTATCTTATGTTAATTTATGAGTTGAATGGAAGTTATGACAAACAAAGCAGAAAAACAATTTTTCTCATCTTAGGAGCAATTTTTAGATTTCCTATATATTGGTCGTATTTATTTTTGACCTGGCTAGTAACAGTTTCGTTGGTAGAGGAGTTGAAAGTTTGGCGAAAACGTCTGGAAGTCGATAAAAGACCTCAAACTCTACATGAAATTCGTTTGGCTTATGTCAATGCAAGAAATAAACTGATAGACCTGGACAACAAAGTCAAATATGTAAGTTAATCGTAGTCCCATTGAGTCCTTTTTCACATTGAGATATCCACCTCATCTCTGGCTAGAATCAAGTGCTGTCGACATTGATCGCAGTAATATCTGTGATGGTTATGATTTATGTGATTTGTGTGGCGGAAAACATACCACAAACAAAATTTCTGAAGGGATTGTTTTTGTATCACATGATCTCATTTGTGGTTCAATTGAATGCAAACTGTTTGATATGTGGATTACTTTATGACGAGTCCAATAAATTGTTGGCCACTTTGGACTCGATTGACATCAAATATGATATCGATAGCAAAGTGTTCAGAGAAGCCCTACTATTCATGTGTTTGAGTCGGGAACAGAAATTCGGTTTCACTATCGGAGGGTTTATGCCTTTGAAAAAGACATCTCTCTTATCGGTTGGTTATAAACATTAAGTAACCAAAAATTAATTGAAATTTGTTTCACCAGATTTATAGTTTGATTCTGACCTACACAGTCATCCTCTTCCAGACCAAACCCCTGGATATTATTAACTGAAAACACTATTAATTGGAATCAAATGTCAAATAATTTAGTTTTAAAGTATTAATCAATAATTCAATAAACATTATTAACACTCTTTAATAAGATTGAATCATTGTATAATTGGTGGCCATGCTCATTTATGATTTTAACAATTTTTCTCAAATAGGATCAAACACTATTGTCCATATAGACCACGATGTTTGTGATGTTCCAGTTATACCGTTCTGTAGGTTCTGATCAGTGATCCTCTTGCAATCCAATGCAGAGCACCAAACATGTTATATAAGTTTATGTGGGCTCTAAAATGTTGGACACACCCTATTCTTCTTTAAACTTTACAAGAAATAACGGAATTTGAATTAATTTTGAGTTATAAATGAATAAATATTTCTTATAATTCTGTTTTATGATCCTGGTAATTGAAAATATGATTAGAAAAATATTGAGTCAATCAAATTCTTAATTTATATTTTTATATTAAAATTAATTGCTCTTGATTATTATTCTCTATTTTCGTCATATATATTGTTTACATTGAGTCAATTCATTTTGATTAGCATAGAATGAAAATTTAATCTAGCTTGTTTATTAAGCTTGTGTGTAATATTGATTGAATTAGTTGAATTCACCATGTTTGAGTAAAAAGCCAGCAACTAATTTGCAACTTTGTCTAAAACACAACTACACTGTACTTTTGGAAAATGAACAAAATCCAAGTGCATGAGTCGAACAAGGTGGTCAAATTTCTTCTCTGGTTCTACAGACTCACTGGAGTGGCCTTCGGTGGGGTGACCTTTAGAGGAACTGATGTGGTTTACAGTCCATTTTGGAATTATTATGGTTACGGCGCTTCTATTTTGCACACATTTTCGGTTTTCGCGAATTTCTATTTGGTTTTGAACTCTAATATTTTGAAGTCATTAGTCGGACATCATTTCATTTATTGGACACTAATACTGATTCATTTGGTGGCATCCCTTCAACTATTCATTAATATTTGGTTTATCCAAAAGCACGGCTTCAATTTTGCCAAGGCAATCAATCAAAACAGAATAAGAGGTATACCCATTGTGTCAATACGGGTAATATCGGTTTGAATATTTTCAAAATCATCTTGATAAATTATACATTCCATTTAAAGTTTTGATTAAGACAACCATTTATTGACTATTAATAGATCGAAAGCAGAAAATAATTTGTGTCACAATTTGGTTAATTCATTTGTTGGGCTCTTATTTGATGTTCGTTTGGGTCTTATATGACCAGAAAATTAAAGATTGGGTCGAATATTGTTCTGTAATTTCGGAAATAACTTTCAAAACTCCGATGAGTTGGGTTTATTTGTTCTTGACCTGGATGCTATCATTCACAACAAGCCAAAAGTTGAGATCTTGGCGTTTAAAGTTAGGAACTGATAAAAGGGCGGACCTCATACACAGTATACGCTTGGCTTATGTCGAGGCCAGAAATCGTATGAATGAGATGGATCAAAAAGTCAAATATGTGAGTTTCATATTTGAAAATATCATAGCATATATTCAACAAGTTCAATTTAAATAGAACCAAATACTTTCAACGCTTTCGTGTATGACATTTGTGATGTTACAAGTTTACATTCTGTTTATGAGCGAGAATTTGTCTGAACTCCGTTATGTAAAACTAATTCTGTTCTGTTATATGATTCAGTATTTGTTTCAATTGAATGCCAATTGTCTTATAAGTGGTTTAGTTCACGAAGAGTCAGACAAACTGTTGGCTGCCATCGATTCCATTGACATAAACACAAAATCAAATGAATTGGAGTTCAGAGAAGCGCTTCTATTCATGTCTTTGAGTCGCGAACAGAAATTCGGTTTCACTGTCGGAGGGTTTATACCTTTGAAGAAGACTACACTCCTTTCGGTATGTTTTGTATCAAATGTTTTGAAATTGGTTTAGAATTCAATTAATTATTTCACAGATGTATGGCTTTATTCTGACCTACTCTGTCATACTGTTTCAAACGGCACCGATCGATAATAATAATAATAATAATAATAATAATAATACTAGATCATCTAATAATACTTTGAAGGGCTGAATAAATCTGTTAAATGAGAATAAATGTCAGTCTTATTGCGTTAACACTTTATTGCAAACATTTGCACAATAAATGAATAAATAAAATAAACATTTGATTAACTCATTTGAATAAATCATAAGATATATCATAAGATTTATATTTTTGTTATTCTCAACAAATTGGTGTCTATTTGAGTGAGCCTTAAGAGCACATTCTAGTGACCTTTATCCAATTGTTTCTGCTATGAGCATCTCTCCCATTATCAAAATGAGCATGCTAACCTCAATTTGATATTTGTACATTCATGCGAAAAGAGTGCTTATATACGAGATGATGGACACTGATAAGTAGGCACTGTCTCCCCCTCTTCGAGCAACTCTTCATCTATAACTGGTTTTCCAGGACAGCAGTGAGAACAGGTCTCGATTTCAGCGCCATATCCTTTATTTATACAGAAATAGTTGCAGGTACTGCCACCACACTTACGATCGATACCAATGAGTCCTCCGCCCAAACGGGTGATGTCCACCACACAGTACTTTGTGGTCGCCGAACAAGTGGTCAGATACTCGATATCGGCTTCGGTGACATTTTTAGCCGGATTATAGCACAGATTATTAACAGTAAATTTGGTGGCAAAGAAGTTGACCGAGCAGAAATAGCAGTTCACTCTCTGAGGTGTTGGCTCTGGTGGTGGTTGTCTTCCGCGTTGTCTGGTTCTGGGTTTCGGACGGCCTTTCTTTCGGTCTACTCTTCTCTTCTGACCTAAATTTGTTTGTTTAGAATAAAAAGGACTCAAATTATATAACTTAGTATTTAAAAATATCCACACTTTTGGTAAAACAATGGGAAAAAACAACTTTTGTTGTTTTGATTAAATAATTATCTTTTCATAAAAGCATTGATTAGATGTAAGTAAACAGAATTTTCGATTAATTCCTGGCTCATTTGGGTTCTGTTCTGGTTCCTCGTTTTGGTCATTCATCTAATTAACGTCTAAATTGAGTTTTAATGTAGTTTTGAATTCACTTACATATAACTGAGTCTAACAGAAGGCACACAACTATGAGAGCAATCAAATGTTGTCTCACTTTTAAGACCATTAGAATTAGGAAATAATTGAGGAAATGGTTTCACTTTATTCTCAAAATTATACTTTTGTTTAGAAATAGTTTCTCTAAATAACAACTTTGGAGAAACAATTTTATTATTTTCCTCTCTATTAGTCGTTCACTAATTTAAATACCTTTTTAGTCGATTTTCATAATTATATCTTACGGTCTATTAATCTGTTGGACAGCCATGAAATCGATTTCATCGATCCATCAGATTAATAGAGAAATTGGTTTTGCTTTCAATTTATTATACTTTTTGTCATTTATTTTGATTAATAAATTTTAATGAAAATAGTTATTGATTTTTGAAAATCAAAATTAAATTTTTGGAATTGTTTTGAAAAAAAGGTTTTCGCAAAATATTTTGACAGAAAATGATATAAATATTTAGCTCAAAGGATGGGCATCAGGAAGGGAGGCATCACTTTCATTAAGGAATGCAGTTTTCCCTCTCAACTGATTATGTAATGGAGTGAATTAGCTTTTAAATCAAAATTACCTTGTATGTATGAATTATCTTATCGATGTCATTCAGTTTTGTGCAGTTTAAAAATGACACTTCTCGTCAACACTCACTTCTTGAGTGCATTTCTGTTCAGGTTTTGTCAGATTCTTTAAAACTGATTGAAATCTTTCGCATTTTTGAAAGTATGAGAAAATTTTCTCAATTTTAGCGATCGTTTTACCAATAATTTGAGCGAAACTTTTATAAAAATCATTTCATTGATTAATGGTTTCAAATGAATAATAATTATTGTTTTGGAAAAAACATATTAACCTCTATTATAATGTCGATTATAATTAGGTGTCAATCATAGTCTCCATTAACTCATGCATTAGATTTGCAAATAATAGTATAATTTTGGCGAATATTTTCCGCTCTTTATCTCCGTTTGAAATCAATTATCGAAAACAGTAATGAAATGATAAAAAGATCGCAATCATTAGGTTTGACTCTTTGGAGTGTAATCTAATTTTAACCCCAATGCGAGTGTGAATGAAAACTAAGTCGTGTGGACAGGTATGTGAGTCCCTTTTCACAGTGTGTGTTCAGTATGTAAGTAATGGAAAGTAACTGTAAATCTAGGAATGGACCAGTTTTTTAGTTTAGGCTAAAGGCTTGACTAGTCTTTCAGTGCTTGAGTTAATGTACTTCTTATCTTTTGCGAAAAAAAGTTGGGAAAGGGGGGAAATTCTCTACTCACTCACTTCCATACAGGGTTTATATATTCACTCATTCTATACGTAATATAACTGATTGTTTTGTGACATCAAAAATAGCCCGAAGTTCACAAAACTAGTTCTGGTTATACGCGAAGAGAAAAATTATTTTCTATGCCATACATATAAAACTCTACTATTTTTGACTTCCATTTTATCGCATGATATCTGAGTTGAAAATGTATTGAAATGTTTAACCAAAAACTCAATCCATTGAATGTTAAAAATTTTGTTTTTTCGCTCAGATTTTGAGTCGGTTTCTGAGTCCAAACAGTCAGTGACTATCATCTCAAGGAATACAGTGATCAAAGTTTTTCATCCGTAGTGGACGTCCTCTCATACCAGTGGCTCAATGAATGCCAGCTTTGCAAATATTGAGTTTGTTAAAGTTTCCATGGAGTTGTGCTGGAGCTCTGCTGTCAAATAAAATGCTTATTTAAGAACCAGTTTTCTTCTTAAGACATTCGGTCTATTCTTAATTAACTTATTTTTCTGAATAATAATTTCGATTCACAACAAAAGTCAGTTTTCCTATTATTTAATAAAATTTGTTTCAATAGTCGCCCGAAACTCAGCCAACAATTAATGGATTCACTGATTTTCTTCTTCATATCATTCATTTTATCCATATTTTTGATATACCATCGAAGGTATAGTAATCTATTATTTTCTTTATATAATATTTAACATAACTTATATCGCGATATAGTCTATAATCTCAACCGAATGAGTAATTGATTTAAACTTAACTCTGATTTATATATTTGACTGTTTTTGGCGACAAATTATGTTTTTGTCATTCAAAAAGTGGTTTAAATTCAGTGTTTTTATTGAATAAAAAAAAATTTTAGAAATAATTTAACACCGGATCTGTTCTCTGAATACTTTGACTACAATTTTCTGATCTCAATGTCTTTCCATTTCTCGAAAGATTTATAAATAAGTTTCACTTCCTTTAAGTTTTTGAGAACAGAATTTAGTCTAACATTTTATATGTCATAAAAGCAGAGATTTTTTGAATATTACTTTTTTCGTTTAAAAACTCTTATTTAAGATAATTAGTCTCTTCTTTAGCTCTAAACTTGAAATATTAGACTTTTAAAGGGTTACGAAAATTGTTTTTCTTAAAAATCAGTTTATTTCTGAAACAAATGTTTGTGATTAATGGCATCAAATATATGGCAATTGTCTCGAATATTAACAAAAAATTTATTTTTTAACTCTTGCCTCAGATCGTCGACTCGAAAGGCTATTAAGTTTTCGAGTGATTATTCAACACTTCAGCATCACATTCAAGTAAGTTTTTCTTCTTCTTCTGGTTTATCATCTGATAAGTGGGCTTATATTCAAAACACTTGAATAGATGCTTTTAAAAATGTTCTTATCACCAAAATTCCGACTATTAAGGCCTCAAACTTAGATTAATCTTTTCCTTATTTCATATTTGAAAAAGTAATCTTGATTATATTAGAGAACAGATCATTTAAGACAGTATTTTCGTAGAACAATAATAGAAAATATCCCCATTTTTTACTGATTGGGATTATTTGAGTTAATTAATGCCTTCAATTCCCAGAAATTATTTGGTATTTAAGTTTCGAAAACAAGTTTTTTGAAACTGATTTACAACTTTTACTTTCATTCGCACAAAACCTGATATTTATCTCGTATTAAATAATTAATTTTTTCACCAAAATAAAAGCCCACAAAACCGGGAAAGTTGTCTCTGAATCAGAACCTGACGTTTTATGCCTGCGATTTAGTGGACAAGGATGAGAAGCGACCACTTCTTGTGCTGTTTGCCTGGCTTTTCGCCAAAGAAAGACATTTAGACAAATACCGAAAGCTTTATATTGAGAAAGGCTTCGATGTGTTGACGGTTAAGATCCAAGTGATTGACTTTCTGATACCCAGCAGAGGCAGTCATGTCGTCGCACAGAATATCGTCGACTTTCTCAAAGAGCACGACACTAAATATCCGACTTTTATTTTTCATGCCTTCTCTGTGGGCGCCTACCAAATGGGAGAAGTGTTTGTCCATTTGAAAAAAGGACAGAATCAGTCAGTTTTGGACAAAACCCAACAATCACTCAAAGGTCAGAACAAATAACTCTATTAATCTTAACTAAAGAGTATTTTACAAAACAACTGATTAGACCTTAAGATAAACTCAAATCTATTTTTTTCATAATTTTTATCAAATGTTTTCAATGATTACTTAAATTTATTACTTTTACTTATTTTTGGGAAATTTAATTCTTCATAATATGAGAAATGCAAATAATTAGAAATATTTTTACCTTGATTGAATTTTAATTATTCTGCCCTTAAGTTCCTGGATTGCAGATTAAATATTAAGCAATAATTATATGGATATTAAGAGAGACACTATTTATTTGCCTTCGTTTTCGCTAATTCATAGAATATTAGTTTTGATTTAATTAAAATCAACCTGGGTTTTCTATCATTTCAATTAAAACTAATTAAAGTGTTAGGGATGCGGAACGCATATCAAGGAAACAGCTTCGAGGGACTTGACCGCAATCAAATCTATCCCCTATTAAAAACAATTAGTTCAACTAGGTCTTCACGAGTTTTAAAAGCAACCCTTTAAAGATCGGACTCCACTTTAATCACTTTCTCTGCACATCACTTAACGAATATTAAATTGTAGTCTGTCATTGAGTAACGCATATTATCTTGAAGATTTCTTAATTATAATAATGAAGTTATAGTTAATGATCCAGAAAATTGAGCTTTATTTTATTCAAACTTGGTTTTTCGCCAATTTATCCTGTTTTCAATGATAAAACAGTCCATTAAAATCAAATTATTTCTTCACTTTAGTTATTATTATATAATTGAAATATTGAAGTAAAAGAAATGGCAAATAATTCAAATTTCCCAAATTAAATAAGAGAATGAATTTGCCAAGAACAAACAAGTTATTAATGATGATTCGCTATTGTCTAGTCTGGGTTTTTCTCCAATTCAATGACTTATCAAATGAAATAATTAAAAATTCATTATTTTGTTCATAACCCATATGCAAGAGGAGGGCATTACCTTTTCATATTTGCCCCCTCCCTATGATCGAAGTTTTAACATTTAACATAACAAACTTAGACCAAAGTAATTTAGCCCCTTTTGTAACGATAGGGCCTCGGACCATTTATATGCGTCCCATTCAAATATGAAATTACTTTAATGATTTTATATGATTCAATGACCATGCTAACAAATCAAGACTAGAATTCATTTGAAATGTATTATAAAAATTAATTTATTATCAAATTTCTCTCAAATGAGGATTTTTTGGTTTTTATTGAAATGAATTGAATTAATTCGTTTGATTTAATTTGAATTTTAAGATAAAAGAGTTGATAAAACTTTAATCTAAACTAATTTTGATTACATCTGATAAAAATATTTGAAATCTTGATGTCATTGAAAGGTATTGTCTACGACTCGGCTATCGATGTGAATGAGGCGCCGATCGGACTGTCGAAGGCGACGACCAATAACTCGTTTCTCCAGAAATTCATTTCTACGGCAATGAAGACTCACTTAAGACTGTTCTACAACTGTGCCACAAAACACTACATCAGTTCGTCGAACGCCATACACACCCACTACTTCCGGTGCCCGACTCTGGTGTTGTTATCCCGCAACGACGAGGTGGCCAATCACGTCAACACATTCAAAGCCATTGAGAACTGGAAGAGCTCTGGTATTCAGGTGTTCCACAAATGTTGGGAAAACTCCCCACACGTTAGTCATTACTTCAAATATCCAAAGGAATACCAGACGCTAATCGAGACATTTCTCAAGAATATTAACGCCATTTAACACCGACTTCGCAGTTGAGTTCAGTGATTGACAAATTAGACCAAGACAAATCATATTTAGGCAGCACATCCTCGCAATATTTGTATTGAACCTCAATTTTAGTTATCATTTGTTTGAATTTTTCTTTACATTAATCGAAAGTATTTTACGGAATAGAATAGAAATGGTTGTTGTCCTAGAAGTGATCCTGCAGTGACCCTGCAGTGACCCTGCAGTGACCCTGCAGTGACCCTGCTCCTCCTGTCCTCACTGAACAAAGCTGTGACCACTTCTCTTAAGTTATCGATCGCTTTATTTTTCAATATTTATGACTTCTTTTACTTTCAAACAAATGCTTTATAAGTATTTTTAAATTTGAATTCAATTTTAATCTCTTTTTAAAATTGCTTTGACCATGTTCAAATTAGTGTTTAATTAAATGCTTTTTTGTTTGAATTGTTGATATTTTTGTACAAATAAAATGAACTAATCTATTAGTTTTGATTAATTAAAGTTTTTTCGATTGTATTTTAAATTAATTGAAAACCAATTTTTGATTATAATCGAGCAACTTTACAACTTTTGGAAACGATCTAGGTGCAAAACTCTTTGTAAATGGGCTCAAAAACTAGAAGTTGTCGAACTCTAATTGGGAATCAATTAATTTAGTTTTATTTTAAATAAATAAACAAATTATTTAATTATATGACGAAAATTAGTCAATGGTTTGAATTAATAATAAAACACTAATAACTGCAAAAAAGCTGCAAATAATTGATAAATGAATTGATTATTCGAATAGTAGTTCCTTTTTATAGACCGGATGAACAACAGAAGGCAAATAGAAAGACCAAACTTAAATTGAAATGATTTATAAAAATAATAATAAGTAAGGAAACTGTGAGTCTTATCGAGAAAACCTTTGGATAGCATATTATCTAAGCTTTAAATCGGACAACACCAAGCTCATCAACCGGTGGAAGTCTAAGCTTTTTTGGACCAAAATTCAGTGGGGATGCCCGGGCTATACCGCTCTTGGCTAAGCCTGCTTTAAATATATTTATCCAATTTATAGTTGAATTGTTTGAACCAATTTTATTAAATTTCAATTTTGTTTTGAAGTTAAATTAATTTTTGAATACAAATTATTGTTTGAAATAATTGATTGAAAACAAGTGATTCATAAAATAAGAGAATTATATCCAGGTTACATCAGGAAATTAGATTTTAGTTGTTCATCACCTGTTAATAAATATATACATAGAGTAATGTGGAGTCCCATTGAAAGGTGTTTGTGGTTAAGATCATACTTCACAGAATCATTTCTATAGTATGTTTCTCAGCTTCATATCTAATATGAAGTCAGCCTAACCCACGATGACGAGTCATGGCATTCCTTCCTGAGCGCGAAGCAGTTCCCGAGTCACTTCGATGAAGACTCGGAGACATTGATGAACGTTCCCGAGAACTTCAATTTCAAGGGAGGGAAGGAATCCGTTCCGAGTGGTCTTTTAAACAATCAAAAATAAGAGCACATTATTTATAGAAACTTTTGATTACTTCAGTTTCAGTTAACAATAATTTAATATTTTATAAAATTCGGAAATTATAAGAAAAGCAAGGTATTATGAAATTAACCAGACAAGTATTCACCTAAATAGTTTGATAAATAGATACCTTGATAAATACCTTGATAAATAGATTCATGATTCATGAATTATGATATATTGATTTGATGTTTAGCGATTAAAATGTTGTCACAAATTATTGTTTAAAATATACAAAAGGCTTATATTGAGGTTATTTTGAATTGAAATTGAAAACCATTTTGTTGTAGTGTTCATTAAATCCCTTGTGATTAAAATTTTTAAAAAATTTTAAATTAAATGTTTGAATGAATGAAAAAAAAGAAAACTGAAAACATTGAGAACTGTCTTCTGTGGTAACTAATGAAAAATATTTGTCTCCAGAGATGATTTAGAATTAATATATCCCTCGTTTCTGACTCTTTTTGAGAACTCATATTAGTTTTAATGAAAGCTTTTGAGACTTCTCTTTAAAGTTTATTAAATTCTTGACTCCTTTCAAATTGATTTTTAGCTCAAATTATTTTTCTTATTCCCCGATTGATGTTTGAATTCTTTAAACCGTATTCTCTCCGCAATTGCTTCACAAACGCCTATAATTTTGAATCATATTTTATAACTTTGGAGAGAACTTAAATTTTTATTCTACTGTTTTTTAGCATGTTTAAAATTGTCAATTGTGTTTACAACTGTTTACTTGAAACTTAGATTTTTGTTATTAAGTTTTTAAATTTCAAAATAGCCTGGTTCCTTTGACGAAATTTGTCCAGGCAATATGGTATAGTAAAAATTCAATTTAAATATGTTATTTGTTTTTCATTTCTTTCATTTTATTTAATTGCATGGAATTGAAAATAGATTGAAAAATAATATTTTGACAAAAATTTAAACAACAGTTATGTGATGGTCTGTGAGTGAGCCCACCCGATATTCTTGGCAAATAAGTTGGAGATTAAGTGAAAGATTGACTCTAATATTGACTCAATTCAATTCATTTTTAGAATTCATTTCCATAATTTTCTGTCTCAATATTAGGAAATCTTTTCAAATGCGCCCACTTTTAACATTTCATTACTTTATTAGCATGATCCGATTATTTTTTCAATATAATAATTAATCTAGGTGGGTTTTTCATAATAAATGTATGCGAAATTCAATAGATTCCTTTGAAAAGTCAAGTAGGTGCTTGTTAATCTGATTGCCAACTGATTTCATTTCAATGATAATTCAATAATTGGCTCAACGTATGGCTCTTCAAAATATTTTTGGATTGAAATCTGATTTCATTTTATAAGTGAATTTCAAGAATAATCACTAATTAAACTAAATTAATAAACTCTATCAACCGGTGAGCGAAGAGTTCAGTAGAAAAATATATAAATTCATTATTTATGAGAAAAGAAATGAGTTTCTGATATTTGTATTCTTAGACCTAAAGATAGAGATTTTCATTTTGTTGATCATTCAATAAATTAAATTTAGATTTAGTTTTCAACTATAAGTTAATTAAAAACCCCGTGAATTCTATTTTTCGAAATTCATTTAAAATTATCGCTATTTTTATAGTTTTACTTAAGTCTAAATCTCTTCGACGATGTTTTTGTTGATGACTTGTCTTTGGTTTGCTATAAAAACCAATTCGATTGCTTTAAACAAATCCTATGTATTGAACACAAGTAGTGGTTATCAAATGCAAAGCCGTTTCAAACGCAAAACCTTTTATAACGAAGACGACGACGAGTCCTATCTTTGGGTCTATTTGGTGTTAGTCTTGATATTCTCCATAACCGCCATCATTATAGCGTTTGTCTGTTTTTTGACTTTCGCCGGAAAAAAGCATAAAACGGTCACTAAAGAACACTCAGAGAAAAGTCAAGTGATTGAAGAAAAAGCTGATAAACATATTCCCAATGAAATATCAGATCAGAGAAAGGATAGCAATAATGATAAAGGTTCGGCTGAGGCTCAGAATTTAGTCCACTCTTACAGATTCGATAACGACGACGACGACCAGGATGAAATCAAAGATGAAATCAAAGACGAAGAGATCAGTGAGAAAACGGTTGTCAAGGATGAAAACAATGAAAAAGAGGCCGACAATAAAGAAGAAGAAGTAGAGGAATGGACTTCAAATTCAATGCCAGTGAGAAGAATGGAAACACCGGATAACTTGGTTGTCTCAAAGCATCCAACACTCGAACCCGAAGACAAACCCCACGAGGAAAAGGATATCTTCGAAACTGAAAAGATTTCCTGAATTTCTACTTAAAAATATTTGTCTCAAGTTTTGTATTATTTAAAAGAATTTCAATTATTATCAGACTTTTATCCAAATTATTCGTTGAGTTATTAAAAGTCATAACTTTGAACACATTTTGTGATTTATAGAAAATTCTTTCAAAAAAAACTAAATAAATATTTATATAAAATAATTTCATTTAATTAGCATTTCTTTTGTCAAAATTTTGTATGAATTGAATGAAAAACGAGTGAAACAATGTTTAGATTAGAAAATATAATACAAACAAATGGCAAATAAGAGCAATAATTTTTGAGTCGTCGGAGCAATAGGTGCACCGCTTCCGGGTTTCGTTGTTGGGTCTATGGCCCCTTTCTTAGGGGGGATCTCTGCTTTGTCTGGAACTAGGACGGGGGCACCCGTATCACCTTTACTACCGCCATCGTCTCCTTTACCACCACCACCAGTGTTACCACTATTACCAGTATTGCCATCATTTGGTTTTTTGGGGTCTCCGGTAGGGGTAGTCTTTGCTTGACAGCCGAAAAGTTCTCGGTTGTCGCGCCAGTCCTTATCGGGACAGCCTTTCACTCCTTTGATGGTTCGAAAGCAGTACTTGTCTCTTTTGAATAAATAGACATGGTAGTTTACCCCGTCATCCGCTGCTTTGAAGGCCGTACAAGCGGTGATATCGGGCGGAAAGTCTTCCTCAAACTGACCCCTTTGGAATCCTTGGTAAATATCGCCGACAGGTGTGAAGATCTTTTGACTTGTCTTCCAATAATAGGCGCGAATAGCTTTCAATGCAATCATTTGTGAATAGCCTTTCTTATCGTAGTCGCCGTCGTTCATTGCACAGTGAAAGCCTCCTCTGGGAATGTTACTCCATTGGACTCCAGACTTTCCTCCGAGTTCTAGTTTACCCTTTTCATTCCACTGCCACTGACGGTCTTTTTCAAACTTCCAGGTGTTGCCAGCAATGGGTCCGGAGAGTACAGTCATAATACTAGTATTTCTAGTCACCGGAGCCATATATTGGTGAGTAATTCTGAAAGGACCATGAACCTGTGCCACTCTGTCCGGTAGACTAGTCAGCTCCCAATAGTGAGAGTCGCGATACACCCGAATAGTTCCGTTGGATAAGTGGTCGGCTGAAGTGATCACTGGATTATCACAAAGAGGTCGGACTTCTTCGGCACCAAATGTCAGTCGAATTGCATTAAATAAGACAAAAATAAACCATTTATTCATCTTTTGGTCAAATTGTAGACAACTTTAGAAGAGATTAATAAAAACAAAATTCTTATGAAATCAATGGTTCGAAACTCTATTTGAAAACTAAAAAGTGTTAATAAATTGATTCCAAATGTTTTTCACGAGATTTCAACAAATGTTTTAAAAGGTTTGCATATATGTGGGTCTCGACCAAAGTCTCTGACCATTGAAATACAATAATGAAGTCCTGTCGCGAGAACACAATTCAATGGAAAACTATTGGAAAACATTTGATTTCGGGTATGGCTTCACAAATGCATTATTTTATAACATTTCTCTGTCGCCTACTACCAGACAGACCTATATTGGGGTAATTCACGGATAATTCAATTTGATTATTCTTTTTTCGCTTATTTTATTCTAAATTCTGTTGAGAGGAGTGATTTCCTAGAACTGTGAGCTTTTAATTCCATGTCTAGGCTCCTGAAATCAACCTTTGGTTTGCCGAACTTTTTTAAATGAGCAAGGAAATAAAATGAAATAAAATAAAAAGAACAAACATGAAAATATCATGTCCTTGTTGAATCAAATTGTCTAATCTGAAACACATTTTATCAATACATACGTTTGTATGTTTATAAATATGTATTTATGTCCTGTTTATCAGACATCAGTTGATTACTTCAAGTAATGATAAATTGAAATTTTTTTCATTTGAATCAATTGATTTAAAAAGTTTTATAATTAAGTAAAACTTATATCGAATTCGATTTCCATTTAATTGTAAATTTTGTAACAAAAATAAGAGAAAACTAATAAAATTATGGATTTATTTATAAAAACTCCTTTCATTGAAAGCATTGAAATGAAAAGTTTTGTGAAATCAGACAAAAGAGTTTATCTGAAATTGGAAAGCAGTCAGCCCTCAGCCAGCTATAAGTTGAGAGGAATTAGTCGTCTTTCTCAATATGTAAGTCAAAATCTGGCCTTTTGTTGGCCCCGACAACACTTTACACACTATCTATTGATACGGAAATTTGATTTTCGTCAAACTGTTCATCACTTTTGGTTGTTTACTCTCAAAATCTACACACTTTTCAATCAAAAGTTAATTTAAAATTTAAAAAGATTTATAAATTAAAAAAAGTTTTCATTTTGAGTCACAAAATAATGCCTCAAATATATTAAATTTGTTTTCATATTCGTTACACTTTATATGAATTATTGATTTTAATACAAAACTTTTGGTTTAATGTTTGAAAACTGATTTTTAGGCTCTGAGTGAAGGCTATAACGAATTGGTGACCGCTTCGGGAGGTAATGCAGGTCTGGCTGTCGCTTATTCCGGCCAAAAACTCGGTCTCAAGACTCATATAGTGGTGCCGTCAGTGGCCTCTCCCAAAGTGATCGACACTCTTCACAAATATGGCGCCAAAGTTGAAGTTTATGGACAAACATCTATTGATGTGACGAATAGAGCTCTTGAACTGACAAAATCAGATCCGAATAAGTTTTTTGTCCATCCGTTTGATCACCAGATCCTATGGTATGATAACTGTTTAGCCAAAGTGTAAATATGACCTTTGCTCAGGTCTGGCCACTCAACTATTATCGATGAAATAGCAGCAGAACTGAGAGAAGAGCCGGCAGTTGTCATAACCTGTTGTGGCGGAGGAGGACTTCTCTGTGGAATCATTGAAGGTATGCGTCGACACAAATGGACGTCAACTCCCGTTATAGCAATGGAGACAACGGGAACGGCCAGTTTCAATGCCTGTGTTAAAAACGACGGAAAGCCCATAACAATTGACGGATTCAAAGGAGTGGCCATTTCTTTGTCGCCGATCAGAGTTTGCGACCAATTGGGTGAATACTATCGTCAATCGAAACCACCGATCCTTTCATATTTGGTTGAAGACAAGGACGCCGTCGACTCTTGTGTCCGATTTGCGAACGATCACAGGATCTTAGTTGAGGCCTCCTGTGGGACAGCCCTCTCCGCCATATACACCGGTTTAGTCAATAAAGTCATTGAAACCTATGACATAAAACAGAAGACAATTGTAGTGATAGTCTGTGGCGGGGCTGCCATTGATCTGAATTCATTAAACCGCTGGAAAGATGAATTCAACCTGAAATGACCCCGCTTATATACAACTACGCTCTTCACTTCCCCTAACAATAGCTTTAATTTGAATATATTGTGACGTTTGAAACAAATTTCAAAGACTTCTCCTATTTATTCGCGAAAACTGATTAACTCATTGAGTTGTCGTCAATAGTGTTGTGCTTCTCATGAATTGATCTCTTCTTTTGAAAACAGATCCGAAAAGCAATGAAATTAGTTTCCGAATAAATGGCAGTACTTTTAAAATATTTAATCCGTTCCTCTTTTATGCAAAATTTTCATTCAACAAGTCGTGAGTTGGCGATAATTTTGGCACAGAATTAATCAAAATACAAAATATATGAGTTTTTCTCAATTATTCAGATTTAATCTTACATTTCATTCATTACAGTCCACGCCTTTTATTAGGATATTCATCATGCAACTTTTAGGCAAATTAAAGCAATATATTTTCACTCTGGAGCTATTTTTCAGTCAGTTATCTATTTGAGTGGTTATTTAGGCCACAAGATTATAGCAAGCTAAATTCATATTTTGGGCTATATTTATATATTATTCATAATTTGAGTCAGAATTTTGGTGAAAAAACTATTTCTCAACGATTTTTGATTCCTTTAATGTGAATGAAAATAATAAAACAAAACAATAAAATAGTATAACATTTGGAAAACAAAATGTTATATCAAATTATGGACATTAACTCTGAGAATGAAAACCCATTTAAAGTATCACTTTTTGCGTTATTCACCCACTTGTTTGTCCATTTTGAACAAGATAATCGAATTTATTTTAAATTTGTGGTACAAGGGAAACGTATTCGACTGTGTCGGGTACTTTTAATCTCTTTGATATTCAAATTAGTTCCAAAAATAAATTATTTACCGAATTGTATGGAAATCTACGTAAAGAGGGCTTAGAGTGTATTCAAACGAATCAAATCTGATTTCCCAAATCGACTGAATCTTTCATCAGTTAAGAAAAGTGTGTTTTTCTGCCCCCGAATAAAATGTGAACAGACATCAAATCTGGACTTTACTATCGCACCGGAGCTCTTTTGGTGAACAACACCTTACCTTTTCTGATGGTAATCCACATACAGTTATATTCATTGGAAACAAGTCTTTCTTAAAATATTTCCATTCGTTTCTTAAACCATTAAAAGTGAGTAAAAATTGAATTATTTTACTTATTATTTATGAATTTCTGATCAAACAATTTCTCAAACAGTTAGCCAAATAATAATCTTGTTAATCAATCGAATTTTCAGTTTTAAATAAGTTTGATAAGAATTTAGTGATAGAAAAAAATAGTTGCTAACAGTTTAGAGCAGAAGTTTATTCGGCCAATTGTGCAAGTTAATCAAATTCGTTTACAAATGTTTTTTTCTCAATGTTTTTTCAATCTAATGGTTATCTACAATGAGTTTGTTAATTAATTCATGGGTTAATTAAATACAATCTTACTTGCTACTTTTGTGACAAAACAAGTCTCTTAATTAACCTTTAAAAGAGATATACTGAGGTATAGTTCCAGGTTTTTACATTTGAAAAATATTTGCGATCCAATCCTATTCTAATGACAAATGTGATCATGATACTTTCCTTAAAACTCACATAAGTTGATAATTTTGCCATAAAATACAATTAATAGCGTAAGAAATGTGGCAAACGATACAATCATTTGATTAAACACTTTATTTACTTAACTCAATGGCAGTGAGTTCTCTAACAGAATAAAAAATGTACAGAATTTTATGAATAGGTTCGGAGTAAATATGAAAAGTGTTTCAAAATTCAGTCACATTTAATTACCTCTATTTTATTTCTTAATTAACATATTTATTTTGACTCTTGACTAGGTCAAATTATAAAGACAGAATTTTAGAATATATCAATTCCTTAAAGATTTCTGAAAATTATCTAAAGTTGCAGGTTCAGTGAATATCAAATTGTTTTCAGGAAAAAAATTTGAATTGAGTTCAAATCAGTAATGACCAAGGTATAACTAAAATGTTCCATGATTTTATGGTTTGCGGAGAATTCCCTATAATATAGGAATAGGTCTTTCGAGTATTGGATAATTTTCCACAATGTTTTGGACTACCCCTGAGTTAAGGTTCTTGGACATTACTGTTTCAAATCTGTAAACTTATATCGAAAGTCCTTTTTCCTCTTTATGTATTTTTCCTAAAGTAAAATGATCTTGGGTTATATATATATATTTTTGACTTAATAAGTATTTGAAGATTAGAAAAATTTTAATGAGAATATTTTCTTCATAAGTATACAAGGCAATTTATTGATATACAAGTGATAGCATACAAAAGAATTGCTTTCAGCATAAAATTGATATTTTCATCTATTTTATTTTATTTCATCATTAAATTTGGTATTTGAAAAATAAAATGAACAGGAGTCAATTAACTGTAATCACAATAAATAGGATTACACACGAATTATACAAGGTTAACTCAATTAAAATTCTGTTTGTGAAAGTCCATTGGTGTGACAAGTGTGAGGGTCAATCACATTTTCACTAATGAAAGTCATGTCAATAATCCTGAGGCCACACGACTGTAATGACCGCCATTAGTGGTAATCAAGATATCATTTTTCAATTCTTATATAATTTTGTAGAATATGAGGAGAAATAGAGAAAAATTTAGTATTTCATTGATAATAATTCGGAATATATTCGAGAATTTGTGAACATTTTATGTAATTTACTTAAAATCTTTAAGGGATTGTTTTCTCGGTAGTCGTGGTTATGGTATTAGATAATAGGAAACATGAGCAAGTTCAATGGCAACGACTAATTGAAAATTTGTTAGAAAAACATTGAATGAAATGACATTTTGTAATACTTCGGAGGATTCTCTTTATTTATCTTTTCTCTTATAACGCAATTCTTTAATTGGAATCATACAAAAAGTGATACAATTTTTGGATCAATGAGCAAATTAACTACAATTTACTACGAATGTGATCAAGAGCATATGTCTTTCAACTTGTGTTGATTTCACCTCTAAAAGAAGTCAAACTTTGCTTACATTAGAGTTGAGTCGGGATTAGTCTAAAAGCTGAAAAAAATCCATTGGACGCCGATTCTGAAGCCCTGAAAAAGAGACCAAAGAATAGAAGCTCTGAATTACGGGATTATTATAAATGGAAATAAATGTCATTTAATTTAATTGAAATGTTTTTCCACTTTTGCTGAACAAACGAAAGACATGGGAATAAAATGTTAAAATTTGGGTAAAAGTTTTAGAATCCCATTTTATTTTGCAAATACCCTGCTCAACTTTTAAATTCAAAGCTTAGATCAAACAATAAAGCTTAGCTGAAAGCCTTAACAAGCTAATTCCTTTACTCTTTATTTTAAACAATAACTGATCGATCCATTGATTGAAAATCCTTTACTCACTATAATCGATAAAACATTGAATTGAATCAAAAATATATTCAATTTAAGTCATACAACAGAGAAAATAATTGATAAATTTATTTTTTATTGAGTGAAGAGAATAACTTCTTGTTAAATTTCAATCATTTTATTTGTAAAAAGTGTGCTAGGTTATCTTATTCTGAACATCTTTAGCGTAATGAATCATTTCTTATTGTTTCTTAGCCTTAATTTATTAATATTTGAATCTCAGTATTGCCAATAAAATAGTGCATGAACATTTGCAACAAAGAAGCTACATTACTTGAGATCATATAAACAAGGAAGTACCGTATAAGCATAATAATAAGCATAACTAATCAAGGAAGATCCTGTTCAAATAATAGGCTCTCAGAGATAATAGGCTCTCTCGTCTTTGTAATTTTGTTTTGTTTTTCTTTTGCCATTCAAAATATCAAATATCAATATAATGACTTAATTTAAGAAAGTAACCAAGCTAATCGATTGGCAATTTATTTTTAGAAAGAATTGAAGAGTAATAGCAATGTTGGAAAACAAGAGGGCAGTCATTCTGTTACTGTTAACAGTTTTACACGAATTGCTTTTGATTGGATGTCAGGAAGAAATCGATTGCTCCGACTATGACCTGAGAAAACCCCCTCGTTTTGGAAAACGGGCCGCAAAAGAGATGCTGACCAACCCGTGCGATGCCTCCAACCCTTACAACGAGGCCTCGTTTAAAAAGAAGTCTTTGACAACTAATACAATACTTCGGAATCTGTTTTTTGATAAATTGAAGTCATATTTGAGAGGATTGCGAGAAGAGGACAATACCGAGAATTCGTCGCCATTTTGAGACCATTTATTTGTTCATTTAATTCATTTATTTCTATTGTAAGCCATTAATCATCAAAAGAAAAGGAATCTAACCTTGATATATAAAGAAAACAAGTTTAGTTCAATGATTTCATTGGTATTTAACTCAAATAAGTCAATACTTTTTTCTCTGTTCGAGAGAAGGGAACAAAGATTTCATTTTGTTATATGAAATATGACTGAAAAACATATTATTCTGAGTTCAGAATAATTTTGAAAAATGTATTAAATAAAGGATTTGAGGAAAAAAATTATTTTGAATTTTATTTTTGCTATATTTGAGTCAATATTTGATTTCAGGTCAAACTTATAATAACTGAGGTTTCTATGAAATTCAATATTTGGATCATTTAACTTAACTCAACTCAATTAGAGAGCATAAAAGAAAGAGAAGTGAAGTCATTTGCTTATTTCATAGAATTCTTGTCAGATCTAAAATTACCTTGCATCTAAATTGATGGGCAGAAATAGGCCGTATTTTTTTCTCGAGAAGATGGATATTAGGTATTCCTCTATTTTTGTCCTCAAAAGCCATTGAGTCTGTCCATTGACGTGATGTCAAACCCATATATTGCATGATATTTGTGGCGCTTATTCTCAAAATAAAAATTAGGAGCAGTTCCTATCTGTTCCTATCTGCTGAACCGCCGGGACAAAAGTTGAGTATCATAGGGGTTCACCCCCTTGGCTATCACTGACATTGAATTGAAATCTAAATTCTCTTTTAAAAATTATAAATATATATTCACTTAAATGAATTCAGTTAATGAGCAAGCAATTTTTTCTCTTTTCAACTTTCGTGAGAGATTCAATATTGAGAGTAATTGACTTGCTCATTATTGGACGAATATTTTTCCCTTCGGAAGTCTTTAGTTCAGATAAGTCATGACAACCCTCTGATAAACGATTTCTAATTAAGCATGTTTATAATTTCCGTCGTTTCTCAGAATCGGATTCAATTTGAAAGAATGGAAATTCAAGACATCTCGACTATAAGGCAATAGACAGAAAAGAAGCCAAGATCAACTCAACAGCCAACAAGTGATTGACTTTCCAACACAAACAACTCATTTATTTTCTGGTCTTTTAATTTCACTCAAATTAGTGTTTTGTTTGTTTTCATTAAATTCTGTTCAATATGTTTGAAATAATAGAGAAAACCAGTGATAAGTCACTGATGAGTAACACCTAGGGTCAGGCAAAATCACAAAATCTTTTTTTAGATGTAATGGAATTACCATTATTGTATATAAATTTTCACCTCCAGGGGAAGGGGTCAAAGTAAAGACACCCAAGTGAAAAAACTTTACTTTTAGGACCAGATCCTATGTGGGGTGGCACAGTACGAAAATAAATTAGGAGTATTTGGGCTATACGCCCCCCCCCTTGGCAATCACAGGCATCTAAACTCATTATTTTTCCATTTAATTTGATCAGGATCATTTGAGAACTATGTTTCCTGTTTTCTTTTTTCTAATTTATTTTTTATTATTTTTTTACCCAGGCCTAATATTTGTTACAACTATGAAAAGAAGATCAATTAATTTTAGTCCTTATAAAAAAATATTTTTGAATTTGTCTCTTGGTCTTCAAATTCTTGCCCTAATAAACAATTCCTGGAATGAAAAGTTAATCTGTCTCTGTCTCAATAATATTGATCAAGATCACTTTTGATCACTTTTAATCACTTTTATTAGCTATTCAACCAATATTATTGGTCTCTCGCGTAAACAATATTCGGCAGAAGAGTTGACTCCCGATGTAAGACAAATAATAGATTGAAATAAATGAGATTAAGGTATTAAAACTTGTCTGTCATTAAAATTAAATTTTGATGATTTTATGCATTACTTTCTTTAGGGTCTCCACTCCTCTGAACGCGATTTGTCTGTTGGAGAAGACGCCAACACTGGCTAAACCGGACAATAAAACTAGAAATATACTCTTTTAAGCATTGATATGACCATCTTCAATTAATACCAGCAATGCCAATATATACGTACAAATATGACTTTAACAAGATAAGTCATGGCTTGCTCATCATAAGCCAAATATTCCAAATATATTATAAGTACTTGTAATGAATATTTTATTGCTAGATCATTTACATGTACATCGAATAAATAGATAAATAAATTGAGCTGGACAAAAATTCAATGTCTTGTTTTGATATTAATATAAGTGTTGAGACATTACTTGAATAGCAGTTATTATAACATAAATAAAAAAGATTTAAATCAAATTTGTTGTGTAATTGAAGTCAATTATTGTTTTGTTTTTATGACAAAAATGACATTTTCTCTAATAGCATGAACTCCTCCGTGAGAGCACATCATAATTCCCTACTAATAATAGGAGACATAAGAATAGGGATGACTTATGTATAAACTCTAACTAATGGAAAATAAGTCTTAGTTTGGGATAAATGTATAAAATGCATGAATTTCTAAACATTTTATAAAACGCTGACTTAGTTTTGTTTTGATGGCATTTCATTTCAGGGTTGAGCAACACATAAGTCGTCTCTGGAGATGAAGTCCACCGAAATCAATAAGACTGAAATGCAATTCGGATCTCATTCAGACTATTTTCGGGTTAACTTTAATTAAAAGCTATAAATTGGAGGCAATGCGAGCACAGAATCATTTGCAAGACTAGTAAAGCGGGTAATCTATTCTTAAATAATGTTCTTGAGCATCCCCTAAATCCTAATAAAACAGTATTTGTCAATTCAGACGACATATTTGGAGTCAGCTAATTGTGAATAGGGGTCGAAGTTTAGATTATTAACGACTCGCGACTTCTGGTTCTCCTCTGGTTTTGATTGCTTTGACTTCTTTCGAGAAACGTTTATAAACGACGCGAATAACAGAAGTAAAACCCAAACACTAAGATGTAAGGCGTGACCGCTTATTGTCAGAGGACTTCCATAATAGAATAATTGGGGATATCGTTGGTGATCATTGATCCAGAAAATGGCTAAAATCAGGCCAGAAGTCTGGCACCAGTATTTGTTAGCGCACAGGACTCCTATCACTCCAATTATGGCAAACAATTCTGGGATACAGGTGTTTGTAATGTAAAATACTTGAGATCCTTGTCCAATTAACCAAATTCTTTGCGATCTTGTGTAATTAAAAATTAGCCTGTTATTATTTGGCCAATTTTCCAGGATCTGAGCTAAAAGAATAGCCCAGATCACCATCGCTCCAATAATTACTGTAATTGAAGCCAATTTGACGACAGATAAACAAATGTTAGCAACACTTTTAGACATAATGAACACAAAATTGTATTATTTCATAGCAAACGACAAAAACACAGAAGCAAAATGAGCAGGGTAACAATATGCGGACACATTTGAAATACGAAACCCAAATGAATGTTTTGTCTCTTATAAGTATCGGATCCAATAGTAACACAATTATTCAGCGAAATAAAGAAAGAAAATAATTGTATTCGTGGAAAATTATGTTTGAAAGGCTATCCTTCTATACCTTCGCTCAGAATCCAATTCATTTCTTTATTTTATGTATGACTTAACCAAAGAATAACATTTCGTAAATGATTTGACGAAACTTTTCTCTAATTATAAGAATCATAGGAAAGAGTTTCAATTGGGTTCGCAATCAAAATAAAATAATAGTAAGAAGTGAAGTGCACTCTCATTGCTTTACCTTTTCCAAGAATCAACTTTAATATCCTTCTAATAAAAAGGCTTAAAGTCCAAATCTAAAGCCATTGACAAAGGTTATCGTTCGTATTACCAACTTGGTAACCTGTCAAGCTCCTTTAGAAAGTTGCGAAAAATTCTTATTTTTTCAAACATGCTTAATTAAACATAACCAAGAATATTAGTTTGCATTCACCCCTTCACTCTTCCATCCCTAAATTTAATTGCTTTTTCTATTATAAAGAATGAGACAAATGAACAGGCTCATTTGACACGGATAAAAATGATGAATATGTTCTGGGATTTTGCCTAATTTGATATAAATCAGACATGGCCAAGCTCTTAGGCTCTGGGGGCTAGTGTTAGGAGGGTGTCCTAAGCTTTTTTCAAAATTTTTTTCAGGGGATGCATAGGTCGGATAAGTTTGAACTTAAAACCAAATTTTTCGCCTCCTTCGGCCATTTCAGGGGGGGGGGGTATTTCCAAAATTTTCGGCCTCAGGGGTGGTATTCCGGGCTATACCCCCGGTTGGCCCTTTATATTATAAACTCTGTTTTATAATTTGAATCTGTTTTTGGAAGATATCAAATGTTACAGATTATCAGATGAACAAGGTTTTTCACTTTCATTGACTAATTATCAGCTTTTGATAAATATTGAATTAAATATTTGTATCTTGGTAATTTGTTTTAATGAGATGTCAGTTATCTTTAATTCACATTTTCTTTGTTTTAATTAAAATATTTGAATTCAAAACAATTAAATGAATTCAAGGGATTCCTATTCCAATCAATGATTCATTTTAATTGAATCTTGCTTCTTTATATCACTTCAAATAGAAATTTTCTAATAATGTTGGGATTGACTCTTGTGAAGTCTTCGAATATTAAATTAAAATATACTTAACTGGTATAATCTTGCATATTTCACTTGAATAAAATTTTATTGACGAAGACTGAAGACAATGAGATTCCTTACAGTTTCAAATAGAGAACCTTGCTGTAACCAAGGTTTTCTTATCTCGCTACAATAAGTTTCTCCTTACTTCAAACATTTTTTGATCATCTTGGTAAGTCTTTCTTTGAAATATTTATTTATTCAAAATAAACTGATATAATGCAGACAATTCTCAAAGGATTGAAATTGTATTTCATTTTCGTTATATTATTTTCCGTATATTTAATACAAAAGCAATTTATTTGTCAGACATATAATACCGGAATATACTGTATTAGAGATCAATTACATCCATTGGAGCGAAAATTTTCTTTAAAACTTTACCTGGATAATCTCCTCCCTTGAGAAAACTAAATATAAGTCAAACTTCAGACGAAAGTATCGTCTATTTTGTTCAAAAATCTATTTTCATCCATTAATACGAAAATAAAGCTCACATTAACTGAATTTCTTTTTATTTTTTCATATGAGACGTGTTTATGACAAAAATGAAATTATTATAAATCAAAATTACCTTTACTCCAAACCCCA
>JAQGBD010000125.1:0-46951 GCA_034698165.1 Punctoribates punctum
CCAGCGTTGGGCTGCGGAGCGGTCACCGCTTGAGTGGCAGAGGACTGGTTGCCAGCGTTGGGCTGCGGAGCGGTCACTCCTTGAGTGTCAGACTTCGGGTGATGAACGACAATATATTGCGGCGGATTATCATTTTCTACATTGGACAGAACAAAGCAACATAGACAAACCAACAAAATCAAAAGTATGCAAAAAAGAATGCACATGAAAACAATGAACCAATAAGAGAACCAATAGAGAACGGGGTGACAATACTCGGGGCTCTCCTTAAACTCTTTTTCTGTTTTGACTCTTTCCCGGACCCGCAATACCATATAAAAAGCTGTTAAACGTTTAAAAGTGAATTGACTTCAATTTTGATTTTTAACACATTTCCTAATCTATATATACCGACAAAAAAAGCGAAAAAATTGATGACAGACGCGATCAGAATAATAATCTGAGCACAGGTTGCGAAGCCATTCCCTTTCTTCTTCATATCAAAATATTTCCAACGAATCAATTGAATGATGATTCCGTGGATAATACTGGCCGCTCCCGCCACAATCAGACCGATGGGAATGGCCTGTTGTATGGGACAGTCGTTCAAATAGACAATCCCTTAAATATCAGAAATAGAAATTCAATGGGTTTTTCAAATTAGAAAATGTTTACCCAAAACAAGAAATATAATTCCAATAAGATTTTCAAAGAGGAAGAGTACGAAAATTCCACCTAATTATCGAATTATCACATCGTTTAACATATTATTCAATATATTTGGGAACAAGTCTTACAGGACTCCAATAAAATCTGAATGACTTCACTCCAACACTTCTTTTTGTCGGTTCCATTTCTATCCTTAGCCTCTTTTATTCTGGTCCAACACCATTTGTCATCATCTTTGTTAACCTCTTCGGGCTTTTCCTTCGGTTGAGGCAATGGTCTGACCTCTTCTGTGATGATATGATGTCTAACCACTACTACTTTGTTGTCGTCAGTCATTTCAATTGTAATATAGAATCAATTACTTCGAGTAATCGCTGAAAGACTGAATCAAATTTCAAAGAAAGGGATATCTCTTCAGATGAAGTCTCAAATCTAACTTAAATCAAGTTTTGCTGAAATTTGAAATTTTTGCTCTTGGCTTTAACTAGATTTTTAAGAGCACGCTCTCCCTATTTGTTAGTCTGCTATTGCTTGCTATGCTCGAGATCAATTCAATGTAAACCTAGGATATTGATATTCAAGGAAAAATACGAAGACTCCAGTATTTGAATCTATGCCGAGAGTCTGAGGGAAGAGACAACCCTTTGGAGAGAATATGCGGTCATTTTGTTTGACTTTAATAATAAAATACATTCAAATGTATATAATATTGACATTAATTACATTGAATTAGATTTAGAAACAGTAAAAACATTTAAACAATTCAGACATTAATCAAAACTATAAATAAATTAAATAAATCCAAAATAAATAGTTTTGTAAATTGGTTTCAATTTTCGGTATAATTACTAAAATCGACTTTCAATTTGATGGATGAGTTCTCCTTTTGAACCGAAACGTTTTGAGAGGAGTTTTGTACATTCGTTGCACTCATTTGTTGACATCGAATCACATTTTCCAAAATATTTCGGAATTTAGGGACCGAACCAATCACTTGACGGAACTCTTGAGGATATTTCGGTCCAATTGATGTCAACTTCTGGAGAGCGTAGTCGTGAAGATTACGACGAAATCCTTTCAGTCCAGTCGTGTTCTCCTTAGACAATAGCGCCACCAAAAGGGGCAGATATATAGTCAATATATTGGCCTCTGTTTGAGAAATGGATGAAAAAAGGTTTATAAGTGACTAAAAAGGGTTTTCAGACATACTTTTGTCATTCGGAGCGATTTCTGTGAGGACTTCCATCGATGAGAACAACTCAATGATAATTTCGTACTCCAATTGAGTTACGTTTTCATTGGTTTTGATTTGTTTGACATAATTGTTGAGGACTTCTATCATTCGCGGCGCCAGAATCTGAATGAACGGAATCGAGACTTTGCTATTCGACTGTTTGAATATCAATCGAATCGTTTGAATGCATTTCAACTGAACCTAAAACCAAAGGATTAGCCTCCGATCCAATGCTCTGCCAACACATTACTCACCAGTTTTTTCTGTGATTGAAGCGATTGTTTCAATAAATTGATTGCTGGGTATTGAAGATTAGGGGTCAGGACTACATCTGACGGCGCTTTTATGATAAATATTCCGACCGCTAATAAAGTAGTGATTTCGTCGGGTTTTGGTTCGTCTGAATCGCCTAAAAGTTATCAAAAAATTAATTCAAAGAAATTATAACATTTTTGAAGAAATAAACAGAAAACAAATGGAAAGAACGGCACAAATAATAGAGAAGAGTGAATACCATCGAAATGAGTCCAAACTATTCGTTTGCAATGAATGCAAAAGAATTACTAAATTACTAAAAACTGATTATTATGTGAATAAGAGAAGACTTACTTGTCTTACATAAGTCCAGAATCACAGCTAAAGTACTTCTCAATAATTCGATCCATTTTTGACAACAAATACTGTTTTTGGCCAAAGAGGAAGAGCCTAAAGATTTTAAACAACTCAGAACTGTAGATATCGGCTGATTGTCGGCATTTATCTCTCCGTTCAATGGAGTGGCGCTCTCTCTAAGAACTCCGGTAATCAGATACAGGATTGAGGGCAATATGACTGTACTTCCTTTTGGTGAACACAGAAGCGGTAAATCACATAATATTTGGAGCGCCCGACCAATCAATTCCGCAGATTCCTCAGTCATTCTATTATTTATTCCTTTTGGAACAACAAACCCGAGACCAGGAGTAGAAGCGAGGGTTGGACTCAATTGAGGCAATTGTCGGACTAATACGCAAAGACATACTTCAAGTAAGGCATAGACAACAGACTGTCCTGGTACTATTTCTCCGCTTTCTCCCCCTTCTCCCAGAGCTGCTAAAACTTTATCACAATCTTCCGGTTCCTGATTAGCCGGCGCTAACTCTCGCAGTGTTTTCTTTTTTTCGTTGTCCACATATTTAAGCTGTGATTGAGTGACGATATGTGCGATCGAAAGGATTAGGAGCTGACACTCAGGTGTTTCCCGCGTCAGAAGCAATCGATGCAAAACATTACACAATTCAATGGAGAGCTGAGAATCCCTTCCCATAAGTAATTCAGGGAATGGATGACAAAGAAGTTGTTGTAAGGATTTAAGACAAACGACAACATAAGAGAGCGGTTCCGTTGATTTTGGATTACATAACGCTTCCATACAAATACCAAACAACAAATGAAACCGTTCTTCATTCAGATGGCATTCAGAGTCCACTTCGAAGCCATTAGTGCAGAGCCAAAGAGCTGCCGCGTGTAGTATCGGAGGCCACGACGCTCTATATAGCGGTCTTGCGATCTCAATCGTGTCTGAGGTATAGAAAGCTCCGCCGTCGTGAGGCAATAGACTTGAAAACTCTGAGGGAAGGGTGAGAAGAGCATGGTCTTTCAGGGCTGACAACCAATATTTGCTTAAAGACGGCAATTCTGGTAAAACAAAGCCAAGCAAACCATCGCGAGTGGTCTCCGAATCCGATCCTGTTTTTGTTTCTATTTCTGTTTCTGTCTCTTCGGCACATATTTCAGAATTCTTTTGATTTTGAGCCATCGCTACGACATAGACTTCGGCCCAAGCCTTGAGTATCGCCAACTTCTCTATAGTGGAGGCGCTCTCATTGTAGAGACGAAAACTCGAGTCTTTCTCCAGTTTTGCCAAAGAAGAGACCAAAAGTTGATTGACTCGATACAAGTCATTCAGATCGCGAGCGACACCGCTTCCAATCCAAGCGCTGCACACCTGACAAGCCATAGCTGTTACGTGTGACGGCGTATCTGCAGAGAAGGCGGCTCGCAGGGCAGTGCTTACTTGAGCTTGATATTGCTCTAGTATGACGTGTCCCGGAAACTCAGGTTCGGCTACTTTTGAAAATTTATCGATAATTAGTTGCAATGCTTTCAGTCCTTCCATTCGTAGGGCATCGCTATCAGAAGTGGCCGCCATAAACGCCATTTTCACTAAATCTGACAAATGGAGGACCAGATAATCTTCTTTACCCCCTTTGTTGGACTTTAGTCTCTCTCGAGCGGCGGCCAAATCGAAGTGAATTTGAGAGTTGGAGGCGTTTTCGCACGAAATGATTACTCGACATAATGTCTGCGTCGCGAATACTCGGGTCAGCCATCGGGGAGACATTGGCGGATGAGTTACAGGTTCTTCAGTGGCTTTAAAGTGAACCTCAGCGCCAACAAAATCATCGTTATGGTCGTCATCAGTGTCTTTATCGGGTGAGTTGAGTGCAGAGCTGTGATCAGCTGAAGTCAGTATTTCTTTGCAAAGAGTGAGCCATTGACTCAAACCCTCAGAACCGAGAGTCTGTACTAAACTCTGTATTATTTTGTGAATATTATTGATAGAAATCGGATCCTTCTCGTAGTCGAGCATCGATATTAACATTCCGGCCAACCCGTGGTCTCCCACTACAGAACTATTGACCAATTTTTTCGAGTTTTCATTCTTTGAATCCTTAGTCCATAAGTAGACGTGTTCTGAGACTTCTCGGGCTTCCCTTTGAGACAATTGGTGCAAACAGGCCACTGATGCCCGTCTCAGCATTAGGTGTGGGCTACGAATGGCTTCACATAGAACCGGTACTAAAGAAGAGAGAATCACATGTTTTGGGGCAAACATATGCATTTGCTGAAGACATCCGATGGCCTCCGCCTGAACCATAAAGTCGTGGTGTTCTTGCATTATAGCACAGGCCACCAACAGTGAAGAACGGGTCGCACAGATTGAGTTGGAATCTGATTGTAATTCGGGTCCTATTGTTGTGATCATTGCCGACAAACATTTGCCGATACATTGGTGGACATCACAGTAAGACATCGGCACTAAAAGCAATAGTTTGAGGCAATGGGAAAGAGTGGGCTCAACGTAAGCTCTAAACATTGGTCCCCCGGAGTCAGCAATTAATGTGAGGGCGTGAAGAGCCCACACTTGAACCGTGGCGTTCGTCATGTCCTGAGCCAATGCCAGAAGAATACTTATACTGGTATTCAAGTGTTGACTCGAACCTAAACCTCCGACATATCTATGAATACACCCTAAAGCCAGTGAGTGTCCGGTGCGAGAGAAGGCATCCCTCGCGCTTTTGAGTTTGTCGAAACACTGCTGAGCCATTTCAGCCACGAATTTGCCGTCATTTATAACTTGGACACAACGGCCTAAACTCTCGGCCGACGCACACCTTAGCAAAGGGTTTGAATGACTCAAAGTGTTTACAATCAGATTCACTACGAGTTTCTTCACGTCTTCTGTCCCTAAACTGGTCTTACTTTCAGACAATACCTGTAATCGAAGACAAAATATAAATATTTAAATAAACCGAATATTAAAAAGAGAGGCAATACTTTGAGAGCACCCAAAATAGCGGTCAGTATATTGATTTGGACGGCCTCCTGGCGCGCGGACTTCGCGTGTTTTATGCACTCCTGGAAGTGGTTAAGCATTTGGATCCTATGCTTATTCGCAACGTAAGGAAATACGGCGGAAAAGACGAGCGCAGACTTATCAATAACCGCTACTCCTAGAGGAAGGGGTACGGGAACAGTGGAATCACTGGGAAGTGATTTGTAAAGATGTGTTGTGTCGTGTTCTATAGCACCCGAAGAACTATTTGGCTGCAACTTAATGGTAATCACAAATATTAGTACAATTGAGAGAGGGGTAGGGATGGAGAGAAAAGGAGAGAGAAAGGAGAGAGAGAGGGAGAGAGAGAATGAGGGAGAGAGAGCGAGTAGGAGAGAGAAGAAGAAGAAGAGAGAAAAAGGAGAGAGAATAGGAAAGAGAGAAGAAGAAGAGAGAGAGAAGAAGAGAGAGAAGAAGAGAGAGTGAGAGAGAGAAGAGAGAGAGAGAGAGTGAGAGAGGAAGAAGAGAGAGTGAGAGAGGAAAAAAAAGAGAGAGAGAGAGAGAGAGAGAGAGAGAGAGAGACTCACAAATTCTTTCTCCATTTTTCTATTCGGTTCCATCTTTTGAATAGAAATGAATGGATTTATATATTAAGGAAAGACATTAAAAGAAGAAATTAAAGGAAAAGTAGTGAATACCTGATCTTCGATAGACTTGTGATCTGTTTCTTGAAGCCAAGAACCAAGAATTGTGTCGTCGTCTGAATGACAAAAACTTCTGAGAAGAGAAGTGGTAGTGTTGGCCCCGCTCTCAGTCAGCGTAAACTCTGCCACCAAAAGACGCAATAGATTTGTATAGCAATTGTCATATAATTGCGGCGGCAATAGAAGGAGTGTTTCGTAGAGTCGGAGCCGAACCATAGCAGAACTGGCTTTAACTGGAGTGCCATAACTTTTGAAGACAGTGCCCAATGCGGCCAACATAGTCAGTGCCGATTCAATTGGAGTCAATAGTCGTCGTTTAACCTCATCGGTGACCAGTTTATCGCAATGCGTCAAAAAGCTGGTCATAGCGGAGAGAGCACCGGCTCTATTCTCGAGAGTGATTTGCCAGGTGAACGCATCTCCTCTCGCTTTCTCTGATTCGAGTTCTTTAGAGGAACGGGGGAATGAATTCTTCCACAACAGTAGCATTCGGGGTAAAAGGCCTTTGACTACGGGTGGACCCAAAGTCATGACCGCACCGATCAATAGCCAACCCGCTTGTGTTCGCTGCAAAGAAAGACGACTGTTCTGAGAAGCACTTCTTAGTAGGTCTTCAGCGATATTGAAAATTAATTTTCCCTTATTGTGGGGAATGCCTAAAGGCGTCTGACGGACTGAACCCAACAGCGCCGACAGAGCACATGAATAACCATTAATTGTCTCCGGATTTGATTTTAAAGTCTCGAGTCTTTCGAGCGATCTTTCGATAAGTGGAGTCAGTTGTGTGGGCGCCGCCACTGCTATACATCTGAGACACCAGGAGGCGGAAAGTCGGGCACAACTGGACGGGTGAACGATAATGGAAGCAATTGTATCGATAAGTCCTATGTGTGGGTCGTTTATTATAGTAATACATGAAGTGCCCAATCCTTCGATAAGACAACCCATTTCCAGAAGAGCACAGACCAACACGTGTTGGGTTAGTTGGATATCTGCAGGTGTCGTCTCCTTTGCACTAACAGTTCCACTGCTCTTATCGGTGGAATCATTAGGACTGGTATTGGTATTGAGATATCGGTTTAAGATATTGACCAACTCCTTGATGGCAGCCAACTGTGCCTTTTCGCTGAGCTGTTTCCCTAACACTGAGCGCAACACAAACGCCACACATTTGCGACTATAAACAGCGTCCATATGAGAGGTGATCGCCTTCGGGTTCGCCAATAAATCCAATAAATGGATGAGAAATACAGAGATATTCCTCTCGAGCCACGCACTGCCTAATGTTTGAACCAATACTACGTAGGCATGAGTTACACCTACTCTGGTCTCTCGACTAACACTAACGCCTTTTATCATTTCTCCGCCGCTCTTCAAAAAGCCGATCCCACCCCTCAAGAAACCGGAGGCTAACAGGTTTAGCGCCTCATCTAATGATACGACTCGTGTTTTGCTCGACTGTGACAGTGCTTGAGGAGAGTCCTGTTGAGTCTGAGCTACTAAAGTGCCCAATACTTGAGCCACAGAACAGCGCACTTCATAATTGGAACCGTCCAACGCTCGGAAGCAAATGGAAAAAACATTTTCTAATTCGGTGGTATAGAGAAAGGGCGCACAAGTCACCAATTTGTGTAAACATTTGGCAGCACTACTCCTGACTGTCATCACCCGATCAGTCAACCCGTGTTTAACCGCTTTATAGATGTCTCTGTGGGCAGAGTTGGCGGCGTTTCCCATTCCGAAGACAATCTTCTCTAAAGTCGAATATATTTCATATCGAGTTTGAGACTAAAATCAAAAGACAATCAATAATTCAAATCAATTAAAATCGATTCTATCGAATACCTCAGCGTTTTTGATAGACTTCAGCAACAGTTGAACTGTTTCTTCATAGGAACGGCCCATAAGTCGGCCTAACTTTTCATACATTGTCCCCAAACAAGTGATGGCAGCCCTGACACCAAATGGGAATAAATGGGAATAACAAGAATCTAATCAATAGATTGTCTTACAATTTGATCGGTTGATAGGAAGGGGAGTCGTCTTTATTCTTCAGAATATCATTACATTTGTTAATTGCCTCAAACAAGAGGAATGTGTCGCCGACGGAGAACAGAGTAGACAAACATCTGGCGATCAGCCGTCTTGTGGGCGGTCCCGACGACTGTTGTATTTGAGCCAACAGTTGGTCCATTAGTTTCTTCTGATAGCCTTTGATCTCATTCTGAAAAAAATATAAAATGAGTGAAAATAATAATAATTAAACAAATGATACTTTTTGTGCGGTAATCAGCGATCGCTCCACAAACCGAAGCCACTCGAACACGAATATCGGCTTTTTCTGGTCACTAAGGCTCGAGAGAACCTCTTCGTTAAGAATTATATTATGGGATAAATCCATTTCCACTGAAATAATCCAATGGTTTGAAAACCAAATAAATACTAATAGTTATCTAAAAATAAATATTTGAATAAATAAATGAGTGTTTAATCGCTTCGATAATCATTTCGGCTAAAAGTTCAGCGAAATTATTGAATATTTTCTCAAAACATTGCAAACATTCATTGATTTTCAGTATTCTATACATAAATAACGTTCACTCAATTGAAACCCTGTTTTGACATTCCGTTGATTTGAGACCACTTTTCAAACACATGTTTTTGTTTGGGTTTTCAAAACATTTAAATCAATTTCAAGAAGTGATGCAAAACAGGGAAAGAATTCAATCGGTTTTACTCTCAAACCTCAGCCAAAGCGATGGTTCGGCTCTCTATTCATTCGGCGATACTGTGGTCCAGACATCAGTGTTCGGGCCGACGGAAGTCCATCAAAGCAAAGAGGATCCGATGAATACCACCATTGAAGTGATTTATAGGAGAATAACCAAAAACACTATAAGAGGTATAAATTTATGGTTAAATTAAGTGATATATAAGTAATATATTTTGCAGACAATCCGGAGATAAAACTGATTGAGAGGTTCATAATGTCGAACATATCGTCAATAATGTATCGACGACTTCATCCCCGAACTCTGGTTACGATTGTCTTACAAGAGATGCAAAACAGCGGTTCTCTGTTGGCCTCATGTCTTAATAGCGTCTGTTTTGCGTTACTTGACTCAGGATTTCCTCTTAAGTATCTGTTGGCAGCCGTTTCGGCGGTCATAACAACTGACGGACAGATTATAGTGAATGCCATCAACTCTGAGACGGAGAGTGCGGTCGCGGTCTTCACACTTGTCTTCGAGAGTATTGATAAGAAAGTTGTTTCGGTGACCACCGACGGAACCTTTACTTTAACTCAATTACAGAAAGTTATTGAATTGAGTGCCGAAAGTGCGGCAAAAATATTCAGTTTTTACAGAAATTCAATCGAAAAGAGGTTTCAAAACGATTTGAACAATAAATGAGAGAAATATCAAAATTTTAGAGATTTTTATTATTAAAATAAATTCGTAATAAAAACCATTTGTTTACTGCTTTTTAATCGATTCTAAAATCTGAAGACAATTAAACTGAATATAAAATATAATTCGCAATCCATTCCTCAGAACCGCTTTAAATGCATCCAAAAGACACTTATATTCCGATTAAACATTTAATACCAAATCTTTTTCTATTTTAAACCCTTTTCTATATTCAAGTATTTATTGATTTTAATTATTTTTGATTTATTCATAAAATTATCGTTAATTTGAATAAACATTAATTAAATGAAATAATGAAAAGTCTGATATGTGTCTGATTTGTGCTGCAATTAGCCGTCAGATTAAAAGTCCAGTTATTGTCGAATCAAAATCTTTAATAATTAGTAGTTTGGTGATACAATTGAGCATGGAATTTTTTATCGATTTGGCCCAAATAATTGGATTTCTAATTGGAACCACTTCTGTGTGGATATCACTAAAAGGGATAACTTTTTTGCACATCTTTTGGAAATTTCTGTCGAATATAGATTTGTTTGAAAAAGTTTTTATCACTTCTTTGGAATTGTTTTCTCTTTGAGGACATTCTCATAGATATTGTTCAAAACAAGTAATCGATCCATACTTTTCATTGATTGCCTAATAAGTCAAATATCAAATATCCGGGTCTTTTGAGTCTTTTGATATGAGTTTTGCTTCAATTGAAAAACTGTAAAACAATTGGAATTTCTCTCAAAAGTTGGCAGAAATTCAATACATTTTTTTCATTCAAAACGTATTCAATTCAATAGAGATTTGTCTCTAATTTCGAATTTATTTTTATCTTTTGATTCAATTTCTTCTAATTCGTGACAATTCTTCCATTTGTCGGACATTTTATTTAAAATGAGTGAATCTGGAGAAGAACCAGACGTGAATTGGTTCCAAAAGGGAGAAACTGATGACATGAGTGAAGACCGAAAGCCTGATCTCAGACACATTCAGGTAAAGAGTCTTTACTAAAGACATAGAAAGAAGTTCTTAAAAACAAACCAAACCTTTGAATCAATTGTTTTCTCAAAAGGCTATTCGTAGTGAAGACAATTTATTTCGACTCATTGTGTCCTCTCTTTGTCCGCAAATATATGGCCAGCATTTGGTCAAAAGCGGACTCGTTTTGGCCCTTTTCGGTGGAGTTCGCAAAGAGGACCGACAGAGCAAAGGACTGTCCGTTAGGTCTGAGATCAATGTCTTACTGATCGGAGATCACGGCTCTAACAAAGACCTGCTTCTAAAGGCCGTCCATTGGATGGCACCCAATCCTCACTACATTTGTGGCAATACTTCGAACCGAAACTGTTTAACCACTTCTTTGAAAAAGAGTCGAAGCGATAAACACTTCGAAAAGGGTTGCCTCGAATCTAAAGAATTAGGTCTGAATTCAAATTTTGTTTGAGTTTTGTTTTAAAACTAACTCCGATTTGTTGCCAATTGTAAGCCATTTGTTGTTTCGACGAATTCGAGAGAATGGATGTCACCCAACATCAGGTCATCGAAGAAGTGATGGAATACCAGACAATTACCTACTTTTCGGAAGGCATTCATCGGGAAGTGAGCGCCAATACAGCGATCATCGCAGCCGTCAATCCTCTCAATGGATGTTACGATTGGTCTCTGAATGTGTGGCAAAACACTAAACTCAAGAAATCTCTTCTCTCGAAATTCGATCTAATCTTCGTTTTGGTCGACTCTCCCGATAAAGAAATGGATATAAGACTGACTAATGAAATATTGGAATCGAGAAAACGGCAAAACTATGGTCAGACTCTTCAAAGCTCATCTTCTGTGGCGCCAACTGTCAGTTCTCAGCCATTCGACTGTCAACTTATGGCCAAACTATATGTCGGACCCAATGAAAAACTGAATGTGATTTCTGCCGATTCTCTCAAACAATACATAAGTTATTCGCAAAAGAATGTGAATCCTGTCCTCAACAGAGAAGCCGTCGAAACGTTGAAATCGTTTTACACAGAATTCGAAAGAAGTCTAATAAATAAATCCGAGACTCGAGATATCGAAAGCCTCTACCGATTGACTGAAGCCAGAGCTCGGATCGAACTGAGGTCTGAGGCCACCAAAGAGGACGTCTTGGATGTGATCGATATCGTTAGGCATTCTTTTGGCAAAAACTACAAAACTCCAAATTTAGTCCATTCCCTCAATTTTCGGGTTTCGTTCAAATCATCGAAAAAGAGTCAAAACCCTAAAAATCTATTAAAAGCTCTGAAATTAATTAGTGAACAAAAACAACAAAAAGTCTTCTCTTTTAACGAAATCGTCGAAATCTGCGGACAATTTGAGATTCCATTCGAATCAAAGGATGAGATATGGGGTGCCGTCGAGAAACTCAACGAACAGTCGTTTCTTCTCAAAAAGAGTCCCAATTCTTATGAACTCATTGATTAAAATATTTTTCTATCGATAATAATATCACTAAAAAGTGATTTATTTTATTCATTAAGTATTTAATTAACTCATTCTTTGAAATTATTATTTGATTTAATAAAAGCAATAAAAATAAAACAATTGAAAAATCAATTAAATGAGCGCTCATTCTATCAATAATTTAAATATTAGTAATTTATCGGTAAAAATGGCCCGAAAAAGAAGTCGGAGACAGAAAAGTGTTCCTAAAAAGACACCGAATGTAATGCGAAGACTTCCCAAATCAAAGTCTGAAATCTACAGAAAACGAAAGAAAGAGGTCTTTAAAGACGCGTTAAGTGAAGAGCGAGTCGTCGACGAAACCGAAAAAATCCATTTCATTAAGAGTTCATTTCATCTCTCATTTGTTGAACACTTCTTTCAGAAGTTTTATGACTCCGATGTCTGGAAGGTTCTGATCGGTTCCTTCTGTTGTGCGCTTTTCGTGGGCTATAATTGGCATATAATTGCCATCATTTCGTTTTTGGCACTTCTCGGCGTTTACTCTCAGTGGAAGAGTAGGCAAAAGAGTAAAGCCATTGAATACACTTCAAAAATGTTATCCAAGGATCCGGATCGTCTCAAACAGTTTTTAGCTCTAACCAGGTTTGTTAAAAAGATTGTTATCCGGAACAAAGTTCAGTTTAATTGATTTGTTTTAAAAACAGTGCTCCGAAGAACTTGAGTAGTGGCAAATCGGGTGACGCCCCGTGTGAATGGGTTAATGATATTCTTGCAAAGTTTTGGCCAAATATCAACGAAATAGCTCAGACACAGGTCGATAAGAAAGGCTTCTCTAAAAAAGGCTTAGATGTGGGAAATGGCCTCAAAATATACTTCGAAAGGTTTACTTTAGGAGACAAACCGCCGGCACTGACCAGTATTCACGTCCGACAGACTGGACATCGAAAAGACGAAATCACTTTAATTTTAAAACTCATTTATTTCGGGAATTGTTTGGTTCTCTTCAGTTATAAGACTAAAGTGTTTTTGAAAGCGAAGGCTGGCGTCAAAGACATCTATTTCAGAGGCAATGCTGTTCTGGTCTTACGACCGATGCTGGAGGTGCCGCCCTTTATAGGAGGCATATCTGTCTGTTTAGATGATGTGCCGATCATTGACTACAATGGTATCAATTTGGCGAATATCGCCGACAATAAGCTCTTCAAGAATTTCATTATAAGTATTTTGAAAAACCTTTTGGTGGCACCGAATAAGATATTCGTACCGCTCCTTAACAACGCTAACGTTAAACGTGAACTCAAGTTTCCGATTCCTATTGGTCTCGGATTTATTCAGATAATAGAAGCTGAAGACTTGCCTGCAATGGATCCAAACCGATGTTTTGTGTTACCCGGTTCCAGTGATTCGTTTTGCAAGGTTAAAGTGGGTGACCATCAGTTCACCACAACTATCATTTATAGTAATCTGAATCCATATTTTGGTGAAGACTTTTCGGCGCCGATCCATGACTTCAATGACTATATAAAGATTGAAGTCTTCGATAAGGACTCTCTGAGTGCCGACGACTTTATGGGTTCCATTGAATTCAAACTCTCGGATATCGGCAAAAATAATAACCTCAACGGCAAAGACAAATGGCTTCCAATAGGCAAATGTCCGACCGGTGCTCTGCACTTCCGAATCGCAGTTTTTGAGTTGAGTTGCAATAAGAGAAATGTCGAGAAAATAGAGACCGCACTCAAAGAGAGTTCCGCCAAATTCCCGATCGGAATACTTTCGGTTTATATCTATTATGTGAGCAAAATATCGACTATCGATGAAGAGCTGGACTTCAAACCAATGGTCAAATTGAGATTCACTGACCAAACATTTCAGACAAAGACATCGAAAGCACCCAAAAGAGGTTTTTATTATTTCGAAGAGTCCTCACATTTTCTCGTCAATGACTTCAAGTCTGAGTTCTTGGAAGTGAGTGTCGTTTGTCAAGAAATGAAAACCATCGCCAAAGTGTACGGCGAGTGTAATATTGCGGTCAAAGATATAATTCAAGCCAAACAAGACATGACTCTTAATCAGGACTTTCCCATCAAAAAGATCCTGAAATTGAAAAAGATTACCGAAGTTAAGAATACCGGAGTCATCCGAATGTTTATAGCCCTAAGAGTTTGTAAAATGAGACGAAAATTAGTGGAAAACATGAAGTTCGCGCCAAACATCCAGGCAAACATCGAACAGACCACAGAAAACAAGAACTCCATCACAAAGCTATACAGAGAACCGATTACTTCAATCAAGAATCCAATCAGAAGTATGAAAATCATAGGCAACAGAGTCTCTCCATTTGGAGCTCAAAGTAAAACAGTTGTCGCCGAAGACATATCAAAGATTCCGCGCAATTTGGACAGAGAGGGCTGTTGGCTCAAAACAAGAGTCAAATGGCCGGACAGGACATCCCTTCACATCGAAGTATTGAAACTGATTCGGATTCCGGTGGAAATCGTTAACCAGAACTACAAATATGCCGTTTGTGTGAAACTTAGTCTCAAACAAGCGGTTAGTCACCAAAGTTTCACTTCAATGATGAAACAGACAATCGGTTTAACCACTGGTTCCACATTTGACAGGGAATCCATTAAAGGATTGCAAAAGAAGTATACAAACAAGTATTCGATCATTAATTATGTGAATGATATTTGTTTCAACGAAAGACTAATATTCAAGATATCCTCAAACAATAACATCGATAGTCATGTCCTCGAATTCTTTCTTGTCTTATATCAGCCGCGAAAGTATTTCGCCGCCGCCTTTGACTCCTCTCTTTCAGCCTCTTCGCTGCCGACAGCCATTCCGAGAGTAGAATTCAAAGGCGATCCCATCGAACACTGGAGTCGAATCAATTTGTATAACAAGTATAAAACTCATAAAACATAAATTAAAGACCATAAAGACCAAGAACACCACTGGAATCTCATTTAAAACAAAATATTTAATAATATTTGATAATAATTATAATTATAGTAATGAAACAAACAATCGATTATTGATTAATAAAAGCATAGATTAATTCATTGAAAACATCAGTTCATTAATCATTAGAACAGATTTGGAGCAAAAACTCAAAAATAAATTAACTAAAAATCAAAAATTTATTGAAACGAAAACAGAGAATCGATTTTCAAAAAATAATTTCTTTTAAGTCTTAATCTTATGAATAAAAAGCATAAAAATAAATGTTTTTAAGCAAAACATAAATAAAATGATGGATGAGTTATACGAAAATTCAATAATTTTCTATAATTTTGATTCTCATCTATCAATCGATTGCCAAAAATCCCGAAACCGTTACCAAAGTTTATATACAATTCAGAAAAATTTGTTATCAATTATAGGTTTTCATCAAAAAATTTAATTTCATTTTATTTAAAAAATCACTGATTTCTTCAAATTTCAATCGATTTATGAAAAATCAAACGAAAACATGATTTTAAGGAAAACATAAATTAAAATAAAAATAATTGAAAAAAAATTCCATAAAATTTGTGTCCAAAGCACCAGTTATTGCCCAAAATGGCATCAATTTGTTTAATTCTTATAACTTATTAGAACTCAGTTCTTGTGCCACAAATCCGTTGGAATGTCTGATGAATTAAATAAGAATTTTATTTAAAAAAAAAGTAAAATAAAATGCATTAAAATCTAAGTAGAGTTCAACTAATGGTAAATAAGAGGTCTTTGAGTGAAAATATTTTCAACATTTTTCGAAAAATAGTTTCGATTAAAGAGACCGACAGTTATGTCAATAGATTGTCAGCAGAAGAAGAAGTGGTGCGAATCGTTGTACTGATTGAAAGTGAAGAACTATTTCAATTTAAATGTCATTTGTGAGGGAATTCCTTCAACTAATTAATACTGGAAGACAAACAAAGTCCAAAATTTGCTCTTTTGAGACATAATCCATGTTTAGGCACAAAAACTAAACCATTTTTAACTAAATTATTAAAACTATTCATCGAAACTATTGAAAAAAGGAGTAAAAAAGGGAATTATGAGAGAAATTTGGGGCTAATTATTGCCATTGAATTGATAGCAATCAAAACAATTGATGATAAATATAAACAGCCGTTAATTTATCGGTAAATCACAGAACTCTCGGATATAATGTACGTAAAAATTGGCTGAAAAAAGTTATTTTGTGCTAATTGTCAGTCAAAAGACAGAACTGAATATCTTTTCAATTGTTGTGTTCCTTAAATAACTGTAATTTGATTGACATCTTCTTAGAGAAGAATTGATTCCAACTATAAGTTAATGAAGAGTTGAATTACGGATAGAGTCTAAGAAACGATTCAAAGGCGTATATTTTTCATAGGGCTTGTGCTCGCTGTTGAAGGACTCGACCCGTTGTGCTGATGATTATGATTGTGATAACTGGCGTTTGAATTACTATTTTCGTTGTTCTCATCCAAATCGATATCATTGGTGACCATCGGTTCGACATTAGGCGCCGGCAGTTTGTGTGCCACTCTATACTCGTCCCAACGGGCGTCGTCAGACTCGTGTGTCACCCATCGAGAGCCCACTTTGGCCTCCAATTCCCTTAAATCACACCAAACCTGATAGTCCTATAAAGATATAGAATAAAGGGATGAAAGGCTTGTTTATTGTGGGAAAGGCCTCACCTGAAGCCACGCGTGAAGTAATGACTTCTCGACGGTATATCTCTTTCGTTGCTTCACTTGCAATAAATTACTGATGAGATCAATAGCATCGGGCGATATATGTTTCCAGGGGTCGGGAGGACTGTTAGCACAAGAAAGCAATCATTTAATTACAATTGTCAGGAATGAGGACTCGGCTAATGAAATGAGTACTGACTACATAAACGCCGCATTTGTTATTTGATCCGATATGTCTTCTTCTTCATTAAAGGGAAAGGTGCCGCTCAGACTCACGTAAATGATTACTCCAACGGACCACATGTCTAGAGTTGAAAAGCGATTAATTAATTGAATAAAAAACAATTTGCTATTCATTTACCTAATGATCGATTGTAGCCCTTATTATGCAAGACTTCAGGCGCTAAATAGGCCGGAGTTCCTATCATTAGAACAAAAGCCAATTAAGTTAAATGAAATTTAATGAAACGAAAAATAGTTTTAAAAGGAGGTAATTATGATGAGTGGCGTCAATACATACCGACAACACTTCGACGGAAAGATTTTTCACCAATAATTCGGGCGAAACCGAAATCACATAACTTTACCTTAATTTAGATTAAGAAAGGAATTAGTCTTTTGTCAAAACCAATGGATAAAAATCAAAATCAATTACTTGAGGAAAGTCTGAGTGCGAGGAAAGCAAAACATTTTCAGGTTTGAGATCGCAGTGACATATGTTTCGGTTGTGAAGATATCTCAACGCATGTAATATCTGTTAAACAAATTTCAGACAATTTTATAGAATAATTCAGTTTTTGAGTTCAATTCAATCAAATACCTGACAAATAAGGAATTTAGTCACACGTTCTGTGAGTCTTCCCGACGGCTCCTTATTATTGATAATCATTTCTAACATATCTCCACTGAGTTTCTCCATAACGACGAGAATCCTTTCCGGGTCTTCAAACATCTTTTCCAGGTTAACAACACCCGGATAGTGAATGTTTTGCAGAATTTGGACTTCGTTTTTGAGTTGTGCCTCTTGTTTGGTCGGAAACCGCAATTTGTCGATCACTTTGATAGCCACCGATCGACCCGAAGACTTATGGATACCGCCATAAACTATACCGAATTGTCCCGAACCTAACACCTCATCGGGGAATATGTGATACTGAGAGCTTATATCTCTTGTGTCTGAAGAGTGTCCCAATTGGTTTTGATGAGCATTAGAGGGGTGTTTGCCGTCGACGTTCGGAGTGAAAGGCATAAGTGCCTGTCTTATAGCCGTTTCCCATGTCTTTGCGATCTCAATGTCTTCTCCGACAAAATAAATAATGTTTTGTGTCTTAATTTCAAAGCAATAGATATTAACGCCATTGGAATGGGTTTGCGATCGATTCCAATTGATTTGTGTTATTTCAGTCAAAGGTATTTCTTTGTAGTATTTGGAAGAAGACTCGTTTTGAAACATTGTAAGGGCTTTAGTGTCGAGACGCCAGTAATGCCTTTTCCTCTGTATTCATATATAGCAGAAAATCAATAAAAAGTTCGCAAATAATAACAAAAACTATTGAAACTATATTAACGTGTTTTGCAATCATTAGGAAAACAGAAGAGTGGATCCAAATTACTTACAGAATTGTCTTTATTAGTGTAATGACTAATCCAACCCTCTTTGAGCGTTTTAGAGCCCCTTCTCTTGATATGTTTGACACTCTGTACGATTCGCATCAAAGGGATGTTATTACTACTCGTCCCTCTGTTTCAGACAATAATTCAAAGAAATTTTCATTTTATTAATCGTTTCGATAATATATAAGAATTGGAATAAGTATAGGAATAAGAATGAGGAGAGGGATAAGAAGTGGAGAGGAATAAGAAGAGGAGAGCTAATGGATGAGTACATACGTGACGGGCTGTAATTTATTTTGGATCTCTTCCTCATGCGATCCGTTGCCCTTTTCATAGTAGCTCTCGTTCTCCAAATCAGATTCATTTTTATCGTCGTCTTTCTCCAGACTATCATCTGTTGGGTTCTCTGACCATTCTTTGGGCGCCTCTCCGGTGCAGTCCATCGGAATCTTTTCCATACATCTCTTATGAACGTTAAACTTACAGTCTTTGCACTGCAATCCTTGCCTGAAGAGTCCTCTCAACAGTTTTTTGCAGTGTTGACAAACCGTCGGTAATTTGTATGAGTGGACAAGAAAAGTGTGCGGCACTCGTATACGTCCGGCCAACTTCTCTTCGACCCATGCGGGTCGACCCGATTGCACAGAACTGGTTGTCGAACTCGAAGACGAGTACCGACGACTCGGAGACGTCGATATCGACAAAAACTAAAGGAATTGAATAAATCATTGATTTAGAAAAATGTGACGAAAAACACAAAACTATTAATAATTCATTACTTTCTCTTCGAGTTTAGCGATAAATGTCACGAATAACATGATTTCAATTCAATCAACAAACAGACACTTTTGAGAACTTTAGATCAAAATCCATATAACATAAGAGAAGACTTCGGATATCAAACAAATTCAACGAATTTGAAGAACGAGTTCTCTTAAATTCCTTTAGTAATAAAAAGGGGACGAATGAACTTATATCTCACGGAACGGGTGGTGTCTGAAAAGTGAATGAATCCTGGGATCAATTCTATTCGAGACTTGGAAACGAATGACTCCCAAAGTGAAAGTAAAATTGTCGGCAGAACGACAAAAAAAATAACAAGAGATTAAACTCAACTGAACTGGTTAAGTGATAGAACACTAAGAATAAATGCTGAGAAATTAAATGGGAAACTGAATTCCCAGATCACTTGAAACTGTGCGCAAGTATTAAGACTGAAAGTCATCTGAAAAACCAGTTATCAATTGAAATGGATTTTGAATTTCAGTCAAATCCGTGGACTTATAAGTTATAAGAAAAGTAAAGTGAAAGACATTTATCATTGAAAAAGAATTTGAGAACAAATTCTTTTATTCGTACAAAAGTGATGACTATCTCTATCTATCCACACATATAACTGTGACTATGAGACTTGGGTGGGAGAGGAGGGCAGGTATGGCAGCAAAAGAAAGAAAAACCCTCTTTTCAATTATAGTTATGAGGTCTGAGAAGACAGAAGTGATTCTATGACATTCGCGTTTATTAAATACGGGTCACGTGTTCAGCAATTTATTATAGTTTGAGGCGTTTATAACTAATTATATAAGTTTTCATTTCTATTGAAATGCATTATATGTGCGTTAAGAGAGAAAAACCATTATTTGCGTCATTTTGCGTCCACTGAGTAACGCGTTGTTTCAATTCAGACTCAATTATTTTTCAATGAAATTCATTTTTTGCTTTACATCAAAAGACTTTTCGCTCGAATCAAAATCCAATGACTTTGAGAGAGACGGACCAAAAAGTACTGTTTTTTATGAAGAAATTACAATTCAATGCTATGGAGAGAGCGATATGAAAGAGTCGATTGATTCGTATGTCAATGAGATTATAAATCATAAAAAGCAAAATCAATAGAAAAACAAACCAAAGCAACTCATATTTGGTTAAACCCATCAACAGTTTTCTCCGATCAATAATTCTGATCAATGGTATAGAGGAGTGAATATTTCATTCAACATAAACGATGATAAGGATTAAGGATTAAACGCACTCTGAATCGACCCAAGGATTTAAGCCCGGCTTTAATTAGCGAACCAAAGGACTGCATTTCATTAATTAGAGCCTCTTTCGAGTTTAGATCACTATTGGATCGATATATAAGAGGATAAATGTCTTTTTATTTCTTTAATTCAATAACAACTGATTATTTACAGCCGAAGCATATCTCTGAAGTAGGAAAACAGCGGCAAATTTTGCCTGATTATAATTCAATGATTTTCAATTTAAAGCACAAAAAAGTAAAAATAAATAAATTTAAGGATAATTACGAAAAAGATTCCACTGATTATCTATAAATAGTTATTAAAAACATTTATATATATTCTAAGCTATGATAGAAATCTTCGATACATTGAAAAAATTATTTCTGTAAACAGAACCAAAAGATTCACAAAAAGTTATTTATAGGAAAAATCGGAAACAAATCAAAATTATGGCCAAAATTGCAAAAGAATTGGCATATATTCAATGCTAATGAGCAGATCAAATATTGAACAAGAACAAAAATTCATTAATTAAGTGAAAAAAAGTTATCAGGTGGATTCACACAACCGACTAATCCATTAGATTCTTAAATCATAAGCTAATGAATAAAAATATCGTTAAATAATGAAGAAAAATGACATTAAACAAGAAATTAGAAAAAATAATAATCAAAATCATTGCCAGAAATGTAGAATAAGTTCTCTAATCAATTGTAATTCATGACAGCATTGCAATGACATTCAAAGAATGAGCAAGGCACAGACAAGGCATAGGCAAGGATTCTACGCGTATAACAATCTGCTCATTGCTTGGGAGAGGCTTTCAAAGCTTTTCAAAGCCTGAGAACAACTTGTGATTTAAATTAAATTTGAACACAATTTCCATAACATATTACTTAGTTGTAAGTCATGTGTTGTGTTATGTCTGCGAAGCAAATGAAATAACTGTTTAAAGGAATGCAATCAAAGCCTAAGTAAAGAATAATTAAAGTGAAGAAAAAATTAATTTATTTGAATTTAATTTCAAAATTAATGCAAACCAAAGATATTAAATAAAAAGTCGATTAAACAGACATTAAATACGTAACAGACATAAGACGAGCTATTTTTGGAAATCGATAGGTGCTGTCAAAAGGGGGGAAATCATTAAAAAATTGGAAATTGATTCGGCTCTCTGTCAGAACGTCTCACACATTAATATTCACAAAAAGGGTAAATAAAAGACTAAAAAATGCATAAAATTAGATCCTAAGGAACGGCAATCCATCACATCTTGTTTATTATCCTTTCGCTTATATTTGGGAAGAGATATAAAACGCATTTCATTAAAATTTAAATTCCCATTAACTCAACGAAAGCCTCAAATAATGAATTTGAACCAAAAATCGCAATAACTCTCACGAAAAGCTGTTTTTGAATTTGTTTTAAACCTTTTGAAAGGGAAAAAATCGATGAACTAATTCGCGAACTAATCACAAATCAATAATATTATGGCAATGAAAACAAAAAGTGATTTACTCCGAACCAAATCAGACTTTTAGTTCAATAGTAATCACTTTCTTAAAGAAATTAAATATTTGAATAATTTATGGCAAAGAAAGTAAAGGCTTTGGCATTAAATTATTTAAAATGTAATAGCTACAAATAGGAGCAAATCTCCTTTTCTTGGTTCTTCATTTCGGGGTTCATTAATTTAGAGCGTATTTTCCATCTTTTTGCAAGTTTATTAACTCTCAACATTTGAAAATCCCCTACATTTGAGACAAACAAGAGATGGAGAGCTATTGGAAGCCCTCGAAAATCAAAAGTTGTAATTGAATGCTATTTATCTCTATTGTGAAACAAAATATTTATCTCGTTTTTTGTTTATAACATTAAATACAAGTTAACAAAAGTGGTGATTGAATGAGACTTTAAAAGGATCTGATTATCAAAAGTTTTCGACGTCTTTTGCAAACATAAAAACCTATAATAATCGGATCCCTCTATTGATAAAAGAAAAGTCAAAAATCATAACAATTATCCTCTCATTCAAAGGAATATGAAATGGAAAACACGAAAAATCGATTTGAGACAAGATTTCCGAATCAAATGACTCATTAAATGTGCATGACACATACACACACTCCTGACTATATATATATATATACAGAAATCCCCGACAATCTGAGCTCAGCCTCAAAACATTTCTGACATTTCGATAAAACACATCACAAGGAAAGAAAAGTTTTTCCCAGTTTTATGGTATTCTAGTCGACGACTAATGATGGCAAATGAACCTGTTCCAGTTGGAACTGGACATGCTACCAGCTATAAAGCAATGAACGATTACCACGAGCAAGAATCTGTGATTAACTGGCACCAGAAATCCTGGCCAAAATGTGAGCGAACGACCTTGGACATACCGCTGCTTTATTCGAGACATTAATTTTATTTATCTATTAATCTGAATATTAATACATTTTTGAGATTTTTTCTCAAAAGGATTATTCGTAATATAAGTCTATATAAACGGTTATCACTTTCACGGAATTGAAATTTGAATTTCAAATAAATTTCAAAATGCTTTTCAAGTAATTCCTGAATAGGAATCTCATTAAAAAAAAAGGTTTCAGAGAAACCTATTGTGAACCAAATCGCTAAAAGCTTTCAGGAAATGCTCTTGATAATTCACAATTCAATAACTTAAGACAATTGTATGGGATTTATAGGAATACAATTATTTTAAGCGAAATCACTTATTTCTCGTATAGATAGCGACGAAGGATGACCCTGATATGCTTAAACAAAGATTCTCGTCAACTAACTGAAGGAATGGGTGGTGCAGCACATCATAGCTGACCTTAAGATGTGATATACGCAGGGAGGCCCTTAAAATTAATTTAAAAACCGAGGTAAGTGGGTTTAAACCTGAGCTTAATATGAAAACGTCCTCAAATAGATTGACATATAGTTTGAATCAATTAAGATTGTGCTCGGATTCATATTTTAACCTTAAATTGGTTGACTGAACGCGAAATTACACGATTATAATCGAAATTACTTTATTAACCGCGAAGCAAAGCCTGAGCCGAAAGTTTTACTGGATTATTGACTTTCGAGGAAAATTATTTTTTTCATTATCAAGAATTGCGTCCAAAAGCCTCTCAAGAGATAGAAAATGAAAACATTTGAAAAAATGTCAAACAAAACACTAAATTATTAACACTTAATGGCTCTCAAAATATCTATATATCGGCTTTTGCTGAAAATCACTCGAGTTTTACCATAAAAAACAAATAAAGAGATAATTCATTGCTTTTTGTATGAATGCAAGCAATGAATGAATGAAAACAAAAATCGCTTATTATTACCGAACAAAACAGAGGAAAAACTAATGTTTATTTCAAGTTTAATAAAGAGCAAGCTCATCCAAGTTACTTGAACAGCACTCATAACCAATTGTGAACACAAATTAGAAATTTTATTGCTGACCCAGGGGAAATTAAAGTGCTTTTCAATCTCGTGAGAATCTTGGCTATAGTAGTTTTAAAGTGAGCCCCTCCTTGTTGTGCTGACTCCTTGATCATCAATATATAAAGAGCTCATTCGCGTTGATTGTGAAGATTCACGACTAATAAAAACATTTCTTCCGGAAAATCCAGGGTTTGGTTAAATAAGAGGCGAAAATGAATTAAGTTTTGCATCATTTGCTCAAACAATAGGAACCGACAAATAAGCAAAACCTATGAGAATTCAAATTATCAGAAGAAGTGTTATCACCAAAAGACAAATGAAATGAAAAATTTCTTTCAATACTAAGGCAACCGTTGACTCGAAGTTCCCACAGAACTGAGAGCACAGAATAACAATTTGAGGGCTTCGGGCGACATAACAATTATTATCGAAATTACAATTGGAAATGGATTCCAATCATTACGCACACCATATAATGCCATATAATGGCTATAACTCTAATAAAACAAAAACCAATTCTTCATAAGAAATGAATTCTCGCAGAAAAAACTTATTTAAATGAATCGACAAATTGTCTCAAATTTAATGCATTTTTGATTATCGGTTCACATCATTTGGCAAAAACCGGTTCATTTAGTTGCTGTAAAAGGACCCGGTTTTGGACAGTTGTCAAACATTCCCATCAAATAACCAGAAAAATGACATTTTTTCGAACCGGCATTTGTCTCGAGTTAAATGTTTAATCAAATAATGAAATTAAAGTGAAATTAGTTTCAATTGCTTTCGTTTAAAACAAATAATTCAATTAAAAACAAAAATTAGTCCACAAAGAGATCCAATTTTCGTATTAATCAAAGATAATGGAAGTCCTCTCCATTGCGAAACCTAATCTCCGTTTCCCTTCCGCTCTGGACTTGGAAATTCATTCGACAAAAATAACTGTGAATGACCAAGCTCATTCCAAACTTGGAAAACAGGAAAGTCCTCACTAATCCTAAAAGGATTGTCAGGACATCCATCAAAACTGAGAGCGACAAACAAACCTTCAAAAAGGTTGAATCTATTGACTGAAGCCTGAAGAGGATGACAACTTGTCAAGAAGACTACCCTGGCTATGGCTATGGCTCCCATCTATTGACTTTAATTGAAAAGCAATTGCTTTAATGAAATAAATGAATTTCAAATCTGAGCCAAACAGGAATCTAATTGTGAACCCATTTCACAAACGGATTATTTTTATTTCATTTCAAATCTAATCAAAAGAGAGGAATGTTTTAAACGATTGGAAATATATACAGAAATCGAGTAATTATTTTGAAACAGTTTTCCAAAATATTTAATCAATAAATGCCTTAAATTTCAGCCGATTTTTGAAAAATAATCGTAAGAATAGTTGTGTTGAAAAAAAAAAATTAAACTAACGATCAGAGGAAAGAGTCGGTGGTTATGGCGGTAATAATTTTGTCGCTCACTCTATAACTCTATACTTGGATTAAACGAAAATCAATAACAAAAAAGTTTATTCCTATGTATGGTATACGAGATGTGGAGAAGGAAACGGTTTAAGTATTCATCACAAAAGCCAAATGTTTCCAATAAAATGAAGACATATTATAGTCGTTTCACTTCTTTTAATAAAAAATAGTTTTACACATAAAAAGCTAATCCATTGCTTTGTTTTCCGTCAAAATTAATTAATGTGAACGAAATCGAGGGATGAGCAAGGTGCTTTGTAGGCTTAGCAAACAAAAACAAATTTGTGACGGCATTAAAACCTGACTAAAAATAATGACCACAAAAATGATAGCCTTTTGCAGTCTATCTCCATATGAGACGAGTCACAGGAATAGACTTTTATTGCAACACTTTTGATGGCTTTTATGTAAACTTCAGTCAAATAATTTGAAGACCAAAAGAGTGACATAAAAGTAGAGGAAAGACATGTTTGGGAATAACACGAAATTGACATAAATTTTATTCATCAAAAGTTTCTCTAAAATTCAATTTTGGATTTATTTTTCGCTCGAAGTAACAAAACATAAAATATTATCAAAATATGAGACATACCCTCATTTCGTCGGCGGAAAGAGTGGGTCCACTACTAGTGGTTCGTTGTATCGCCGATCCATCACTTGTCGGGCTGTTTGGCACTAAATAGGTTGAGGAACGTCTTCGTCGCCCGTGAGTGCAATTGTTGGGTATTTTATAGGCACACCGTTTATGATAATTAAGTCCACATCCCTCGCACTTCAAGCCCTGTCTGACTAAACCAAAGAGCATTTCACCGCAAAAATCACAGAAAGTCGGGGCTTTGTATGAGTGCACGACCAGAGAGTGGGGACGAATTTGGACCGAATCCGATGGACTGTTGCCTGTATTGAATTGAGTCCAACAATGAGGTAATTGAATGTAAGAGAAAGAGAGGACACAAACAAATATCTCAATAACTTCGAGATAGGAGTCGTGTCTGTCATTGACATACGTTTGGCTAATAAACAGTTAAATTAATTAAAGACATGAATACCTGAAACAATGATTTCAATGATCGCTCCATCGGTTACATCAGAGGCGGCATTGATTGGCAAAAGGTTCTGAGAGTTGTAGTCGTGTTTGAATAGAATTAGTCGTTCCGTTAATCTATTGAGGCCATGGTCGGGGTACTGGTGGTGAGCATCAGTCCACACAAATTATATGATAAACATATTATAAACAACTTTTCTTTTTAACTGTTTTTCACAATTAATTCAAATATTTGGTCAAAAAACAGTTTTTAATTTCACTGACCTTTCTGTCGATGAAATTGCAGGCACAGTCTTTCAGGGTTTTCAGGGTCAGCTCATTTGTATCGACTTTAACTGTATCTTTGATTAGTCCTGATTGCATGAAAAAGGAGACCTCTCCCGGCACCTGAACAATTGGTAACTCCATCGCAACATCCGAATTGGCGTACAATAGAGCTGCAAATCAATGGTGAGGGTCAGTCTTTGCTTAACAACTTGACTAACTAGCAGTCAGTTCCTACTTCCCCTCTCTGAGAACAGGCATAATCTATGACACATTTTCGAAAACAATCGAGTCATTGAATTATTACTCGAGGTAACTAATTGCATGTAACGAGAGACCATGGTTCATGGTAATCGCATCTATTTGAGCTAAATTAGCTAGCTAAATAATCAAAGCTAACACCGCTTTTCAAGTTTACCAAAAAGTTATTTCGTTTAAAAACATTTTCTAACAATTGTTTATAATATGAGTCGACTCTTATTAAAATAAATACTGAAATGAGAAGTGACTTATAAAAACATAGATTAATAAATGCACAGAATATTATGCTGTGTGGTTATGCTGTGCCACTCTCTCAAAGACTAAAACAACAAATCGTATGAAATTCGTGGAAATTAGTCCCAATTTAATTACCAAAACACATATGAATAGACGTTTGAATTAAATTAACGCAAATCACAATTCATGCGATTTTTGGTCCAAGGATTGCATTAAACTAATTACTAATTAATATAAAACTATTTTCCACTCATATATCGATTTCTGCCTAAAAAGAGCTCAACTTTTCTATAAATACTACAAAAGGAGTAAATGTTTGTAATGTTAAGCAAAACAAACATTTCTCTGATTTAGAGACAAAACTTTCAAAGTTTACGACAATTGAATCAAAGTCTTAATGCAATCTAAGAGTTAGACAATCGATTACATCAATTGAGGGTCAAATCCATTGAATAGTTTGTATTTCAATTAATTGACTTTTTATGATAAAATCCAATGCAATGGAAACTGAATCAAATCAAATGAGTTAATAAAAAGTAAATAATAGGAAAAACATTTCGTAAAATTCATTACACAATTGAAAAGAAGAAAAATTATTGCATTTTTTGTTATCAAATGTTTGTATAAATAGATAACAAACAAATAGTTTCACATAAACTGAAAAACAAAGAGTTTTTGTCCACTTTTTAATCACTCAAATGTTGAAATTCAACGCAAATAATACTTAAAATTAAATTTAATTTCGTTTCAATCGATGGGTTTTCACTGAAAAGTCACTGAAAAACAGTCACTTATTTATCCGAAAATTTGTTTTTCACCGCAAAAAAACTCAATACAAAAGACAGTGAAAAACAAATTCAATGATTAATGAACTAAATTATAGACAAGACTTACCACTAGTTGTTTGTCTTCACCTTTTATACAGACTTTCCTCTAAAATGTGTTTATTTGAGTAAAAAATTGTTCGGATATTTAATTCTCATAATTAGTAAATAATGTATAAAAGAGTGGCTTTAAATCAGTTGTGGTCTGAATCTAATGTAAATATAAAGCATTATATGATTGGAGTCTATTGGAGACGGTGTGAGCACTGGGTCTCAATGGGCACAACCTGTTCGGTATTTGAGGCAAAGCAATGGCGATCACAATCTGAGTGATGGCTTGCATTGCAAACCATTGTTTTGGTATCGATTGCCATCTCTTACTGTCATCTGTCGATCACTTTAGCGCTCAAACTATCAAATCATTAAAAAAGTTTTATTTCTATTTATTAATCGATTAGAAAATTATTATAATTTTATTTAATACAAAATTTAAATCTTTTTAATTACATTTTAATTAAAGAAAAGCCTATAAATCAAACTAATTGTGGGAACGGGTGTCCAGTGCTTGGTTTGTAGTTCAATGACGAGTTGAGGCAAACAAATATTATCTGTAATTATGAGAATATTTTAATAAAAAACCAATAATTTTATTGACAATTAAGTCGTTACCGGCTATTGAAGCAAATGAACCGAAAGGAGGCATATCATAGAAGACAATGACCTCGACTAGTGCTGCGCTGATTTCTGTCAATTTGAGACTACCCTTCAAGTAATGCCATAACATATTCTTATCGATCAAATCTGTAATTCAAAGGATTTTAAATTAATTAAAACTTGTTTACAAACTTTTAGAGGTTTTATAATACTTTTAATGCGTTTTTCTGTCAGAGAATGAATCGAATCAACGAAATCAGATCTCAATGACTGACATCTTTGCGCTGAAGAATTGGCGAATTTGATTTGCCATAAACTGAAGGAATGGCTTTGTTTGGCCAGTTTTGTCAGATCTATGAGTGGCGACAAAAACTCAAGCCTTTCATTGGAGGCGCAGTCGAATAGCAATGAACACAATTTGTGCTGAATTTCGGACTCGAGTTCAATATCTGATTGTTTCGAAAGCAAATATTTGGAGAAAGTCTGAACTATTCTGTCGTTTGAGAACTCAGTCGCTGTGTTGGCCTAAAAATTAATTTAAATTTAAAAACAGAATGACTTTTTAGAACAGACCTTATGGGCCCAGCCTTTGACGGCATCCTTCATAACGCACTGCGAATGAAGACTTTTGAATCCTTTTGGGTCTTCACTATATGGCAAACATCCCGTCTTCTGCTTTACGTACAGAACTCCGTCTCTTTGAAGAAAACGTCTGAAAGGATTTTGAGTTAAACAAAAGAAATTCAATAAAATCAATGATAACTAACTCAAGACTTTTCCAATTCTTGTCTTTTTCGAAGGATATCCTCCAATAGCGCTCGTCGTCGACAACAACTTCTTCGAGGAGATTCAGTTCCGAGAGAAAACAGGGAGCTCTCAGTTTGACAATTTCACAGCACTGGCTCTGATTAAGAGCAACGCACTGAAGGTTTACGTAAACTGTTTTCCCGCTATCGATATCTCGCGGTATTACGAGTCGGGGCTCAGCCGCCAAAACATACAAATGTCTGAACGCTTGTAAATGATAGCGATTGTCATTACTATGGATCGGAAATTTTGGGAAAAAGGCAATGATAAGAGTGGCCACCGCTTCGGGGGACGAGCAAAGGGTTGAGCGACAACCGGCCAAAAATAATAGGCCTAAAGCCATGTGAATAGCCATATGTGAACCGTAGAGAACATACGCCTGATTCAGACGCGACCTCAGGTAACGACAAATGCGTAACACCTCTATATTGCCGGTGCCCGACATTATTATAGCCAAAGAGACGACCAAAACGTTTAGACAGGACTCGATAGTACTCCTTCCCGCCTGTTCTGCCAAAAGAGCCTTCGAAGACAAAGTGATAAACCGTTGAGTATAAGCCATAACTGTATTAAAAGCCTTCTTATTGGCAGAACCGGCGTATTTGAGGGCGAGTGCGAAACAGGAACCGGACACTATATTACAGTAGGCCTGACTCATAGTCTCGTAATCCAAGCGATCATTGGTTTCGTTTGGATTTCTTTGGAACGCATTATTTGAGACAATGGGAGGCATATGTGATTCCACCCATTCCTTCGTCGGTTCGATGTTTGACCACATAATCAAACCCTTACACAGAGTTCGGAGTAGTATAAAGTCTGGTCTAACCATTTCAAGCAAGTGCTGAGTGTCTGGAACTTTGAACCATTGGGCCACTGCCTCGTTGTTGGTGTTGAAGAACATCATTCCGAGTGCAAGTGTGGCGCCGGGACTGGTCACGTCCGCGTTTATACAATCGCCTTCTCTTATTTGATAGCTCGGAGTCTTGTATTTCTCCCTCTGAAGGGCAGTCAACGGTCTTTTGTGTCCGCCCAGCATATAGTGACACAATTGGTCAGCCATTGACATTCCCTCAGCAGTGGAGACGAGTCCAATCATATCATTTCCTTTTCCGAGAGTAACCAAACCGAACGCCAAACCAGCGGCCAATGCATATGATTCTCGATCAATGTAGTGCTCCATTTCAGGGCCGGGGGGTCGGCCAATTTCTCCGAGCATTACCTCTGCGATGTGATGCTGTCCACTGCCCTGATATAAGAGTCCGATCCCAAGAACGGCAGCGACCTGTACTATTGGGGGGACGTCTAATTCAGTGCTGGTCGGCGGCAAAAGGGCCTCGACGTGAATACTCAGAACTTTAATGGCCGACACATCCATTGTTGCCCTCTTAGCCGCAGCCAAACCCAAAAGAACAGCCACTCGAGTCAATTCATTGCCTTTGCACAGGTAATCGTGAATACTCATAGTGGACAGACAGGCTAAGTGACCGTTTAGACCAAGAGCCAAGAGAAAGCCCGCATGCTCATTCTGGGCGTCACTTGTCAGGGTTGTGCTTGAGAGCGATGAACTGCTCTTTGGTCTGTTGTAGACAATCCAAGACGAGTCTATTATTCCGGAAGCATTGGGTGATATACGGAGACCGGCGGCCACTCCGTTGTGAAATAGTGGCCACGTATTCATGTTTTGAGGCACTTCTATATGAGACAAATCAATGGTATTATTCCGCGGCGGAACTCTTCCGACTAAATTCAGTTTTGAAATCGGAAACGTTTCGGCGACCACTGGAGTGTAGGAACGAAGTGTCAACATTCCCCTCCCCAACGACAGCGCCATTGTTCGGATGCATATCGTATATAAGTGACGCTCCTGTTCTTCGATAAAGTCATGGTCTGAGACGCCCGGCCTCTGCTGTATCCCTATTTTCACAGGTTTTGAAGACATTAACATATGATAGGCTTCGAGTATTCGATTATCTCCTGGAAAGAGGAGTTTCAAGAGATCATAATCTAAATAAGTGATGCCGTCCTCATCCACTTCTGTCGAATTGTTTACTTTCCTCGAAGAGGTTAAACACTTCGAGAATCTCTTGTAAGGTGTCTGAAGAGCTAACAGGTCTGGTCTACCGATCAGTTTAAAACATGAACTGTTCCACTCGTTTGATGGATTGTTACGGCAATAGAATATAGAGTCCCACAGAGGAATGGCTATACCCGAGGGAAACAATTTTAGGTTATCTTCTTTGATGCCCAGACTGTCCATAAGAAGTATAGTTTTTTCGTAAATATTATTCGATTTTATGATTTCTGGAGATTTTCTTTCATTTTCTGATTTTATTGAATTGATTGGCAAAAGAACTTTTGTTTCGTCAATGAATTCAATTTGTCTTTGATTTGCAAAAAGAAGAACCAAATTATGGATGTTTTTCGTGATATCTGTCATATAAGGGAATGGAATGAATGGCTTCTCATGAGTCATATCCAAGAGTGAGCTAATAGTTGAGGAAACCGAAGGACAGTCTTTAGTGAAATAGGGAGGAATCGAAATGTTATTCATGTCTTCGTCTTTGATTCTGGACTGAGAACTGATTGAAGAGCACTTCGAGGGAAAGTCTTTTATGTAATGGATTTGATAGGAAACCAGTTTGAGATCGACTGCAAACAGATATAGAATGTCGACAATCATTGGACACAATTCCCAATTGATTTCTATTAGTTTGAAGTCTTCGTAAACCAAATGCAAAGAATAAAGAATTGACGGAAAATATTGGAAAAGAGTCGAAGGGTTTATTGGAATCACTTCTTTCACATCAATTGAGTTGTGCTCTTCATCGCCATTAGATGAAAGCCAAACCCAGTCCTCATCACTGCCTTCTTCACTATTGAATTTCATTTTCTTCACCACTTCTGGCGATTGATTCGGAGAATAAGAAGAATTCAAATTAAGACTTTCGACGTCATAACCAATGAGCGAAAGAAGACATGATTTAAATAATTTGATTTCAGAGGTGGAGTCGAGTTCGTCAGAATTGGGAGCGTTTCGAATGCTATACCATTTGGTCAACAATTGAAGACTTGTCTCTCGCGGCAGAACACTCTTCAGTGCATTCAAACACTGGGAGACAATTGTTGAACAACTGATTGGGGGTAAAGCGAATCGATAGAGCGTTGAATCTACGCTCTGAACAGTTATCCTGTCTTTGACGGCATCCCTAACAGAAGCTATTTTGCCAATAATCGGGTACTGAGGGAGAGATGACACAAAAGAACTGCTCTCGATATCGGATTCCGGAATAACAGGGGAAAGCATTTTAGACTCGATGTGAAACGGGTTGAAAGTTGCGGCCGCACTGTTTGGTCGACTGGAAGCGGTCAGACTCGAGCGCTTATATGATGGCGATTGATATGAAAGGGATCGACTCGAGAGTGTCGACGATGGAGACAATAGCAATGAGTTCGTGAATGCTGTGCACAGAGTCGACGGTAAGTGAATTATACTCGTCTTTGAGAGACCGCAATACAGCACTAAATTGTTGTTGAGGTCAACGGTTACTATCATATTGAGGGCAGAAATGGGTTCGGCGTCTTTGGCACTGATTATGTTGGTTGAGCCGAATATAAGTCTTATCCGATCGTTGCTCTGATCCATTCGAATCATTTTTAGACTTTGATTCTCACTCAACAGTAGACAAATATAGGACTGTCCCATCAAATCGGTCGAAATGAACACTTTAGTCGCCTTTTCGTTAGTAACGGTCTGTCCTTCTGTCCAAATATGTTCGAGAGATAGTTCGGGAATAATTGGTTCCGATATATCGTCGGTCAAGAAATCAAAATTTCGATTAGTTCGGGGCGACCCCGAAGTCGGGGACATATATGGACTCATATTATGTTCGCGAATTCGACTTAATTGGGGGTCAACTATGGATAGGCTGTGAACGGGTGGCGTTCCAAACATACGCATAGAGGGAGAGGAAGGTGATGCCGCCAAACGACTGCTTCGAAGCGGCGATAATACTGATGGCGAGGAAGAGGTGGTCAGACTTCGGGTAATATTTTGTGCCGAAGGATTCAAAGTACTCGGAGTCGAAGAGAGGCCCAAAGAGGACATTCCCTGTTTGGAAGCACTCATACTTCGACTTCTATATGGAGTTGAATTGGAATCATAATTGAGGACCAGATTCGAGGTCTGATAACTCGACTGTTTGGACGAAATTACAAACGGAGAGTCAACTAGAGGTGAGTCCGTCGAAGTGCAGTCCATAGTGGAAACGCCACAACTGGATGTAACCCATTTTACCTCTTCTTCGATGGCTTCTCGGATGGAGTAAATCAGATGAACGCCAGTAGTTTTGTGAAAGAAGATGAGTAGAGACCGCTCTTCAATCACTGCAACCAATTCGAGGTTATCCTCAACTGTCAGATAACCGATTTGTTGTCCTCTGAAAGCATTGGCCGAACGGCTCATTATAATCGGTGCGATCTCTTTGAGCGGATGAGTCAAAGCGAAGACTAGTGGCAACGCATTCTCATTCTGTTCATTAGTCGGGGGCTGTCTCTCCAGAAGAAGACCGAATTTTGTGGCGAATATGTTTTTCACTTGAAATTGAAGAGCAATCGGGAAGTGGTCACCACTTGTGGTGTATATCTCTAACGAAATATTGTCTAAAATACAAATCGATTGAATCCTCTTTTTGGTCAAATCGTCGGCAAAATCACACCAAATGGAGTCACATATTCTGTTCTCAACGGTGAATGTCTTAATCAGATGAGACAATTGGTTGCCATCGCTTCGGCTCCAAACGACAACTTTGTCGTTGAAATAAAGTTCTTCTTCTCCTTCAGGAGTTTCTCTTAATTTCCAGTTTTCCTTCTGAATCATAAGACAAACACTTGAATAAAAAGTAATGAAAGAAAGAACTTATTTACCGGAGTATTGTCTTTATGTGTAACCGCTTTAACCGATTTGAAGAGATCACGACTCGGGTCGGTCTCAGCGCTGGTCCAAAATGAGGTGTTGTTTAGCGGTAATAAACCGATTTGTTTCGGATGGAAAGGCATCAAAAGTCGGCCGAAAGGCTCGAACTCATTGATTGTCTCCAAAATCGATACAATCATTTCGGTTGAAATGTCTTTAAGTGATTCCAGAGTTGAGAACAAGAAATGATTTCTTTCAAACCTAATCCACAGATGACTACTATTTTTGAATTATAGACACAAATAATAAATCAAAGCCAGAGTTGAGCGTAATTTGTGAATAGAATGCGTAACCCATGACTGGAGTCGAGTCGAGTCGAGGACTGGAGGGTCTGTTCACTCAATGAGTCCGTCAAAAGGGAGTTCCTTCACCTCCTGTGGGACGTACTCTTTGGACGAGAGGAGAGTAAACACAATACGTAGTGTTGACTCAAATGACTCAAAGCAGAGACAATTTGAAGACATAATAATGGCGTTTAAAATATCATTATTTTGATGTCTCATTAAATTTGAAGTTTGTTTCCATTTATTATTTGGTGGGAACCCCTTCTGACCACTGAGACAATGGGTGAGAAGTCGAGCGGTAAACCCCCTTCGGGTGCCATTTGGCCGAACAAACCCGTGCCTATGAAGCTGTTCGGCGGGTGGGAAGTCGATAAGACGCCCTCCAACTGTATACCAAGGTATTTTACATTCTATTCTCCTCTTTATTTATTTAATTAACTCTAATCCGGGTATTTTGACCCTGGTCTATTGCACGAAAATGTGTTTATGCCATTGATGAGTCATTTACGGTTATAAGAATATGATCATGCTAGTTTGACAATTAGTCCATTGACTCAAGTTTTGTGTTTCACAATTCGGTGGTTTATCGCAAACTAATGTAAACTCAATTATCGACATTTAATCATATTTTAGAGGAATGTTAACCTGAGATGACCTTGCTCACTCAGCAAATTCAGTCTCAAAGTTCCCTAATATCTACTTTAAAAGGGTTTAATTTCCTATATAAGACTGAGCAAGCAACAAAACAGCTCTCTTCCCGTTACTGTTTATTTAGTTGCCATAGATTGACCAGGATAAATGTGCAAACAGATTAAATAGTGTTTCTAGCATGATAGATTATCGGTGAGAGAGTAATGCATTGTTACCATGCAATGAATCACTGCCTCCATCGCTATTCCCTCTGAAAAGCAAAACAAATACTTTAAGAATCGATGGCTTTTTTGATTGCTTTTCATTCAATTGAAATCAATAGTAAGTACTGTTCTCTTCATTCAATTGATTGGCTCTGAAATCATTAGAATGAATATTATTAGAAAGACTATAAAGAGGGTCAGTTTGTTTGTCATTAGCTTCTGTTTGCTCTCCATTTCAAATGTTTGCCAATTTCTGGAAATAACTTAATTTTGCGGTAATTTTCGTTCATAAGGTTATACTGTTTTTTATTGCTTAATATACTCAATATTTTATGCAATATTGAGGATTGAAGTGAAAACTTATTCTGTTCTCTCTTTTTGATGGTTTGCTGAATATTTTTCTTTTATTACACTCCGAGGAAATTCGTGCGAATTCTGAGAACTGAGAACAGAATAAAAAAGATTATTATGGTTTGAATTTTTCATTTTATCGCTTTTTACTGTCAAATGTGTGAAAATTAATGTTTCGTTCAATAAATTACTCATTGATTTCATATAAAGATAGTCCCAATCGATGTCTATTTCATTAGTTTTAGTCGAACTCCTCTTTTAACTACATTTAACAACAAATAAAAACAAAAACCATTAGGAAATGTATTGCAAGAGCAGTCTTCCACATAAATTCCGAAATTTGGCCCAAAATAGTTTCAATGACAACATAACTGATTGTTATCTGATTTTAAACTCTTTAAAGCTTTGATTTTTGCGAATATTCCAAATGTATGTCAAGTTTTGATTTTGACTGATATTAAATGTCAGATAAGGTTAGGGTTTGAGTTAAACTCTGTTTTGTCCGCAGATTATGTTCGCTAAACATCACTCGTTTGGTGTTATGTAAGCCTTTAGGACCAGATGTGACCACAATTATGATTGCCGTCAAAATGCAGAGCTCTAAGCGAACCCTCAGATCAAATGAGATAACTGTTCCAAATGTGATTGACTCCAATACCGGTGCTGTAGAACTTGATCTGACGTTTTCCCTACAATACCCTCACTTCTTGAAGCGATCGGGAAATCAGTTGCAAATTATGATCCAAAGAAGGAAACGCTATAAAAACCGAGCGATTCTTGGCTTCAAAACTCTGGCCTTCGGTCTGATAAATATGGCTGAAGTGCTGCAGAGGTGTTCTAATGTCGAAAAAGAGTTGGAACTGATTTCAAATATCAAAGAGTTGGGCAAAAACGAAGTCGTCGCCAGAACTTTGGTCTCCTCATTGAGAAGCCTTCCCGTAGATCAGGAAAACAGTGCGAACGGACGGCACATAAAAGTGCCTTTAGATCGATCCCAAGACGTGGACAGTGATGACGAAGATTTCTCCTCTCCTGAAGAGGGAAGTGATAGTGAAACTGTTGAGGAGCCCACACCTGGGGCTCACAGCACAAGTCTAAGCACTCGCGATCGCCTTAACCAATGGCGCCGTCAGGTCAACACTAGAAACGCCCGCAAATTCTTCTCCAATAGAGACACCACCGGATCTGATCCGAACGCACAACAAAGAAGTGACAGAAATTTCAAACAGAAATTTATCGCTTTATTAAAGAAGTTTCGTTTACCCGATTCGGAGGCGTTTGACACCGAAGAACAATATCAGGCGGCACTCGAACAACAACTTATGGCTTCGGGACAACTCCAACACTCCAGAGATATCGATGACCTCTTCGAAGAAGAAGATATCGACGACTTGAGTGATAGCGGACAGGATTTCGATGACGTCAGCATATCTTCGACTCCAAAACCGAGTCTAAGACCTTATTTCTCTTCGTGTACTCTCGTCGGCCCCGAGGCTGAGGTATGTTCTCTTCGTTTAACACTATTTTTGTTTCTTTTCTTTTTTATCGATTACTTTCTGTCTCTGCATTCAATCGATTTCACGATTCATTATATTTGAAGTTTTATTCGTTTTTTTGTTTTTTGTTTTGGCAATCGATCAGACCCTTAATGGTGACCACAAAAAGCATTTAGAATATGATAGTCAGGAGAACTCAGGTCCAGAACAAACCCCCGACGCATCGGACACAAGCTTAAAGCATACCCCAAACGAAGAGCCCACCCATAAGAAGTCGTTTGGTTCGGCAGAAAAAGAGAAGAAATCAAAGCTTTTCCAAAGAGATAAACAAAACACAGCCAAAGATAAAGAAAGAAAAGTCAGTTCAAGCAATATGGCGATCACCACATCCAGTGGGCCCTTCCTTAAGGAACGATCGATGAGTTGTGTAAAAGACGTGGAAAGCAGTGTAAGTGAAACCAATTATTTCACAAACCTTTCAAATGACTTGTAATCAGTCGACACTTATTTTTGATGACGTTCTCGAGGGACTCCTTTTTGTTGTAATTCAATTGAATTCGAAATAAGTATAGAAATGAAAGCTTTTATTGAAATTAAGTTTGAGTTTATTGCAAACAAACAGAGCATTCATTTCCTGTAAATGTTTGCCAAACATTTTCATAGTTATAATGTTTGACACAATTTAAACAAAAATTTGTTTTTATTTACTAAACGATAGCCTCGGAAATCAGTTTTGGACCAATTGAGCCGAATTTTCAGCTCAGATGAGACTTCAATACCGGACCAGTTTATGCTTATATATGCCGGCGATGGCTCTTTCGGCCAAATCTTAGCACAACTCCTAGAGCGACAGTATTTAGTAGTGGCCGCCCATAACTCGGCAGATATCAAAGCCTCGTTTGTCAGTCTGAGCGCTAAGATTCAAAAGTTTTGTAACTGTAATTCAAAAGCGCCGTCAGCTATTAAAGTGGCGGTCGTGGGGAACGACGCTTTTATTAACTCAGTACTCAGGTATTATGTGGAGACGTTTTCGAGTAAACCTCCCGATTGGCAAAACTACTTGAGATTCCATATAATACCCGTCAATAATATGTACTCACAATTCGTCAAATATTTGGGAACCGTTGACAGTGTTTATGGGAATAACTTCTGCAACGGTTCGTGGAAAGACCTGTTCGACGAACACAGTTCCTCTCTTTCGCTAACTCAAGAAGTCATTCATCGAATCGTTAATTATATGAATGGAGCGAACCATACATTTCAGGTTCCGATCGCCGAAGCGATGGTCACATATAAGGAGAGGAGTTTAGACGATGAGTCGCTCCAAGTATTCATTCCTTTCATATGTGATGTAAAGATCGGTGTAATGGAAACCAATGCGAACCATTCATTAGAAGATGAAAATCAAATCTCGTCCGCCAGCCCTCCGACGGCCCTTCAGACCAATTCGCACATCGGGTCGATCGAGAAATCGATTTCTCTGACATCTCCGCTCTCATCCAAAGAACAACAGTTTTCCTCGACATCACTGACCCCTCCCTCATCGCCCAGTATTTGTGGCAACACTATTGTTGCTCAGAACGCGACTAACGCTCTGCTAACGGGAGCACAGATACAACTTAACCAAACCCTTACCCTTCAGTCCCAAACAATTCAAAGCCCTAACACTCAGTCATCGCCACAACAGACAACTGGAGACAACCGTAATCTCAATGCGACGCTCAGCATATCAACGAACGAAACGATGGACCTTCAGATCGACTATTGGCCCATTCCTCTCAAGTCGAGTGATGTGACCAACAAAAAGGCTGAGAGCTCTAAGTTTACTCTTAAGAACACTTTCCGAACGCTTCAGATCTCTCGCCTCCCAAACAGTGGAGAACTCACTTCACAGTCACTGACATTGAGTTATATAACGAAAGAGAAAAAACAGAAAAGTAATCACTTTTTTGGCTTTTATTTACTTTAAACCAGTCGTCGAGTGTTTGCTTTCAATTCACTTAAATTGCTTTTAATATCGATTTTAATTCTCATTTCTTATTCTATAAGTAGTCATGAGATTAGGAAAGAAGAAGGAGAAGGAGAGGGATCCCGAAAGCAAATGCCAGACCGCTGAAGGCATCCATCGATTGGTCTGTTCGTGCAAAACATCACAAAATCCACTGAAAGGTATTACATTTGTTGACAGAATGTCTTTCACTGTCATTAAAGACTCTAAAACTAATCTCTTAATGAATATCTTATTCTTGCGGTGATTGTAGTAATAATAGACGGCGTCGAGTGGTCTGGGGTTAAGTTTTTTCAGTTGACAGCTCAATGGCAGACACAAATCAAATACTTTCCGGTGGCTCTCTTCAGTCCAATGCCGCAAATGATTGATCCAAACAATCGAATCGCAAACAGAATCAATGTCTGTAACAGTTTAACAGCTTAGGTCTGGCCAATTGCACACCAGTAGTCTGTGCTCTTATTTGCTTCAACCGTTCAAATATTTATTCTGAACTTTTCTTTGTATAAAATGAATTATATTTGAGATTAAAATTATAATATATTTGACGTTTAGGTCTATTATTCAGTTCTGTCCTCTCATTGGTCTCATAATCTCCTCTATTGTCAGATCAGTTCTTGAACTCAGTGTTCATTACAATCAAAAAATTTGAACAAATTTTAGTCATTTTTGCTTTAAAATTGAAAAAATGATTTTGTAATGCATTTGTTGCATATATTTCGACCATATTTTTGGCTTATATTTAAAGCTTTCTATAGTTTTGTTAAATAAAAGTTATATAAAAGTCATTATAAGGAAGCGCTTCGAGGATAGGAATCTCTCTCTTAATCGAGCGCTCAGTTTCTCATCATTTCATTTATTAATCAAAAATAGTTATCTTTTTTCTAAAACCTATTTTTGATTAAAATTTTGTGCATTTATTGCACGAAATTATTATTTTTCGTAAACTAATAACTAATTAAAACAACGAAATACTCATTAATTGAGAAGAAAATAATAATTAGTTGAAAACTAGTCGTTATATTCGGTGTATTAATCGGTGTATTGTTTTCTATAATTGTTTTGAATTTGGAAAACACTGTAAAAACATTTTTCGTGTTTAGAATCGTTAGTAAAAAACAGTTTAATTGAAAAAATGTTTGTTTTGATTGTTTTTGAATCGCAATTAAAAAACTGTTTTTATGCGATTCTAATCAATAGACTGATAACTAGCAAAATATTAGCCGATTTGTAGAGCAGATGACTGTTGGCATTGATTCTGATTCTGTTGATGAGTCCCTTCTGTCATACATTTCAAGTATTACTACTATTCTGTGTATTTGGCGTAAAAAATATCCGAATCTATCGTTGAATCAAAATTTAATTTCCATTAAAACTCTTTTATTGATAACTTAGAGCTTCCAATCAATTACTGTGTAGTGAATAATATCATTACTTATAGAGAATTATCAGCAAAACAGTGCTTTTGAGACAAAACTGAAGACATTTTTAATAAATCAATTTTACAGCAAAACTAGTCATTAATTCTGTGTATAGTTTGTACCGAAAAGGAATTCATATCTTGTGATTCGATCGAATTTTTTTCTCTAATTTGTAAAGACGTCTAAATAACTAAACAATAACTATATTTAATGTGAATTAAAACAAATTTACTCTTAGTTTGTTTGTAAGTTCTTGTATTGAATTCTTGTAAAAAGTGGTTCGTTTTGCGAATCCTATTATGTAATAGAAAAAGAAAATAAAGTGTTCTCTCATTAAGAATGAGATAAAAAGAAAGCTATTATTTATTTCTCTATTGATTTGCTTTCGGTTATACATTATTTAAATAATGACTCAATTATTAAACGTATTAAACAATATCTCAATTAATATAACATTTATTTTAAACAATTGTCAGTAATTTAATAATAAATTTGATTTTATTTCAATCAAATAATTGATTTTAAGTCAGATTTTTGTGCAAAGCTTTCAAATAATTTAGTTTTTGATAACAATTTTATTCATTATTAGTTTCGTTGATATCACTATTTTTTGGATTATTATTATTATTATTATTATTCTGAGTTTCGGAGTCGACATTATTTGTGACATTCGTCTCGTCTTTGTTGGTGTTATCACTTCGTCTGCGTTTCCTATAACTTCTTCTGCGGTTTTTATCGATTGGTTTGAAAATCGAAGCCTTTTTGAGGTCAGCGTTGGGACCGGTGCCCGAAGTGGTGGCGTGACATAAGTTGTGTCTATAGGGACAGTGTATCACCGGATCACACACTTGATTGGTCTGTGAGTTGTTATCGCTGTCACTCTCGTCACTCATGTATTGGTTGGACACTAAGTTCGAGAGAAAGCTGAGCCGTGTTTGGGAACTGCTCTTAGGCTTTGGCTCTTCTTTAGGCTGACTATTACTATGTTTTTCACTCAACTTTTTGGCCACTTCTTCATCACTACTGGAACTCTGTGTTTGTCTTTGCGGTCTTTGGGGCCTTTGTGTTGCGCTGACCTCAAGGAGACTGACGCCACTACTGGTATCACTAGAGTCTGTGTCGGCGCTCATAATGGTTCGCATTCGAGTCATTTCATTGGAAATGGCGTTATAGAGCTCTTCACCCGAAACAAAGTTAGAGTCATCCGAGTCAGAGCTCGAGGTGGAGGACACTATTGGTAGCACTTCATTGAAGACCAGATCGCTTTGATTTGTGAGGAAACGCAGTCTTCTATAGTTTCGGTGACTATTGACTGTTTGCCGCTCGGGCTTAGGGTCGGTACCATTTGGATCGCAGTTCACGCGTTCGGCTAAAAACTCCAATTTTTTCTTCAATTCACTTAATCTCTGTTTATAAGAATCAGTTTCACTGATTGGCCTCAAATCGTATTTGAGTTTAGATTCGGACTTCTTTTCGATTCTCTTCAACTTCTTCCGCGTCGAGCGAACCGCGTATTTAATCAATTTCTTCAACTGTTCCCTCTTTTTCTCAGTTATCAACTCTGAAATACGATTCAAACTATTATTGTCTTTAGATTTGAAATCTCTGGGATTCACTAAACGGTCTCTGATTGCTGTTGATATGGCTGTGCCTTCAGTATTGGTTTCGGTGGAAGTGGTCGCCGATTCACTCGACGAAGGCTTGGATTTTGGAATTTTGTTTTGTTTCGATTCATTTAATTCGATTCGTTTGGAGATTATATCCAAATATTTAAAGTATTGACTGTTGAGGTCATTAACCGACTCCTCATTGTCTGAGTTATTTGCACTCGAATTGGAACTGTGAGAGTCATCCGAAAGCAACGGTCGGTTCCAACAGAGTTCATAAAAGCTGGACTCGCCGTCGATGCTATCACTCGAATCGGAAGTCCAGCCCTCAATGTCTCTCTGAACTAATGAATCGAAGAAAGCCATCATTCGTGGGTCCTCTTGAACTGATTGATGGCTGTAGTCATGAGTGACAAACTGTCCGCTTTCGAGGACCAGATTAATGTAGTCCTCGTGAGAGAACACTTTACGGTTTTGCTTATAAGTAGTTTTCTTTTCGAGACCTCCCGCTCCGTACGGAAGCGGAAAAGGACTCCAAAGTTTGATTACTTTTTCGACACCAGAAGAAGCGATTAGAGAATTGGTGTAATTATAGCGAACCTGATTCACGATTGATCTGAATAAGAGATAAACAGATTAAGAAAATCAATGGACAGAACATGTGTTAAGTGTGTGAAGTGCTAACCGGTGTCCGCTTAAGATGAGGTCTGCGTCTTCGACCCAAACCATTTGGGAATCAGATTCGGTGTTATTACAAATGTTTTCCGGGATTTTCCACATATAGAGCTTGAAGTCGTCCGAACCCGAAAGGATGTATTGGTCAGAATCACCGCCGAAGGAACAGCTCTTCATTGTACACGAGTTGTAATAACCCGAGTCATCGAATTCGACGATTGGATACGAAGATCTAATGTTGTAAAGGACTGGAGGCAATCGACGCCTGAGCGCCAACACTAGAGTTCCAGTTTTGTTGAATCTGACACTCATTGCGCTCTGAGAGGACAGAAGCGAAGAATTGAATTGTTGTAAAACACACAGTGGTTTGCGGACATCCCAGAGAGCTATTCCCTCCTTAGTGTTAGCCGTGGCCAACAGACGACATTCCAATGGGTTGTACATAACCGCGTGGAAAGCAGTGGTATATCGGGCCAAGACTGTCGTCTCTCGCGACGGCTCTTTCCGGAGATCCCAAATGCAAACCCTTCCGTCATCACAGGCAGAGGCGAAGATGTTGTCGTCCACCGGATTGACAGAAAGGCCATAAATGGCGTCGTTATGAAGAATGACGTCAACTGTCTCTCCAGTGGCCGAGTCGTGGATCATAACTAATTCATCGTTTCCGGCGCTGAACAGTCGGTTGCAGTGAGAGTCAAATCCCAAACAGAATATGTTTGAGTTGTGCTCTCCTTTCATGGTCTGGGGCTGACCCACACCTAATCCATGTGTTAAACCGTTAGTGTTTGTCAAGTAATGAATGAATCGATTGATTACATATGTATTCAATTGATATCAGATATGAAACCCTTTGAAAGCATTGCATTTCAATCAAATATAATCTCAATTCTGTCCACAAATACTTCACTCAATGGTATAGACCTCGAGATATAAATCATTGGATACACACCTGATATGGCTCTTTGAACATTCCATAAGAGAATCCGTCGATCGTCACCACCTTTTTGGACAACAAATGGACAAACAATTAGCAAAATTGGTGTAAATTCAGTGCAATTGTGTTATCAGAGAGTAATTGAGTCAATCGGTAAATATGTTGAGAATGAGGACAGACCTGATACAAGCCATTGGCCGTTGTCTGAGAACTCGATGGCATTAACGCATCCGTAATGAGAGTAAAGGTCTTTGCGATATAAGTCCTGTGCGGAAGCGAACCGACCCCTCACTAAGTCTTTGCTATACTTATCACACAATAAGTCACTGTATTCGCGATTTAACACATTTAGAGTCGTATTCTTCAGTGGTTTTAAAGACATTGTCTTATTTGAGGCGATAACCAAACGCAAGCATTTTATTGACAGAAACGGAGTGGAAAAGAGAGATGTGTTTAATGTGTTGTCGACTGAGACTCACAAAACAGACTCAGCACAGGACAGCACAACAGCACAGGCTCTCAAACTCGCAATTGTTTTCATTACGTTTCATATGAATGAGAGATAAAAACTTTTTTCTTAAGACTTTTAAATGCATTTAATTTCTAAACAACTGTTTTGTTGTAATCAAAGTGTTTAACGATTCGCTTCACGTCTTGTTTTCCACAAATATTCAGATTTTAATCACATTTGAGTCAAAAACTATTCTTTGTTTTCAAAACTTAAACCAATAGTAGACGTAATTCAAGAATTGCGTCAAAACTTTTGCAAAGTATTGATTAATTAGAAACTAAGTGAGAGGTCATTGGAGTGAGAGGTCATCCCCTTTGACAGCACTTTAACAGCCCTTTGACACGACTGACTCTCAAAAGATTGTCGATAAGACTGATTTATCTCAAACACAATACTAAACCACACGAAGTCTATTGAGAGACTAAAATGCGAGGAAAGACATAACTTTCTCTAAACACTAAACCAATTAACAAAAGAGTGACTAAATAGACATAAATTGTCTTAAATTACTTCAATTGGTAACAACTCCTTGTTTAAGACCAGAATTGGTTTTTAATTCATGCGATTTCTGAAATAAAATTCCAGAACTTATTTCCAAAATATTATAAAATGAAAAAAAAAAACAAATCAAAGGTTTGAAGCATTTAAGGCAATACTCGTCAAAGGGGAGGCCACAGCCTCCTGTCTTCGAAAAAATTTGGTAATCCCTTTCGGACCCCCAACAGCCGCTGCGTGAAGCCTTTTTTGAGCAACATTTTGTGAACAACGACCCTCTCCTTTAAAACAATGAGCTTGATTACACTTGATTTAAGGTGTGCTCCAAATGTGCGGCGCTTAGGGTTAGAGTTATGGTAAGTGTTAGGGTTAGGGTTAGCGCGAGATTCCTATTCGAACCAAAAGTATTCAAAAATTCTGACCGAAACTGTTTTTCATTGATTTGTTAAAAATTAGTGTTATTTCTTCGATTGTCTTTTTTTACACAATTTATTGAATGGAAGCGATTCCCGAACCAAATCAGTTGGTGTCCGACCAGAATACCGAAGAGACGCGTATTCGTCGGCCACCGAATGCTTTTATGATATTCGGCAAAAAATACCGAAAAGTATTGGCGAAAAAGTTCGATAAGTTATCCAATAAACAGATCAGTAAAATATTGGGCAACGAATGGAAGAATATGGATCCGACCACAAAGAGTCAGTACCACACTCTCGCCAAAGAGACCTATCAGACACACCTCGAGAAATATCCGAGTAATTGATCGAAACTAATTCAAACAACTCTTTGAATATGATTTTTGTCGAAACAGACTATCACTACAACCCATTAGAGGCCCGACAGAGAAAGGCTGAGAGAAAAAGAAAATACAAAACATCGCGAATCACTCATAAGGCCAGAGCCGGCGGTTCCCTCATTGTGCCCGTAATCAAACCATTCGGAGGGAACAGGTATTGAGTCTCAAACTGTTAGCAAATATTGATTTTTGCTTTCAATCCCTTTAAGATCGATTGCATTCCCGAACACAACATTCGGGTTTCAAACGCCAACCGTTCAGTTCATTCAACCGATTAATAGGAGCGGAACCGGAGATTCGGTCATTGGAATCAAGAGATTGAATCACTCGCTACTCAACGAAGAGACCCCACCAGAGGTAACTGCTATCGAACACAAAGAACACAACTATTCCTTTCAGCCAAAAATGGATCAGACATTTGCTGAAGACAACCATTTTGGTGACGATTGGCAACACATTAATCAGATTGAAGTTCAGACTCAACAAATTGAAAGTCAAATCGATTGGAATCAAAGCTTTGACTTTTTGGTCAACTTTTTGCCGCCAATGCTTAACCCGAACGCCGAAGTGACTGCCGTTCCCCTGGAATTCGGCCAGAATTCAAACGAAGACTCTAACCATCAAATCGATGGCCAAACCACTGAAGAAGAGAATAAAGAGGAGCTCTTCGATGAAAATAATAATACACTTATTGGGGAACGAATCGATTTCACCGATTTCATCAAAACCGAGATTAAGAGCGAACCCTTTGACCAACAGTTCGACCAATTGTTCAAAAAAGAGCTAAAAGTTGTGGTCAAACGTATTCCTCAATGAATTCATTTCTTTTGTTTCCGATTTTCTTTATTTAAATAAAAATAAAAATTCAAATTAAAAAATAGATTTAAAGCATAGAATATATGCATATCTTTAACATCTATTAACTTCAATAAAATTATATTCTTGTTATTTAATCGTCTATTTTGGAGCTCAAAGAAGTGCTGAGTTTTCGGACAAATCTTTAATCGTTAGCTAATTATTGAGCAAATAGTCAGCCCTTTAATGATGACCAGACTTCTCATTAACATTTCAATTCCCAAAATTATAACTTGCTAAGAATCCGCTTCAAGTGCATTCTTGTCACCTCAGTCTATGAAGAGTTAATATTAAATTCATTTTATATTATTATTCT